>BMAO01033995.1:0-283759 GCA_019973975.1 Trichonephila clavata
TGGAGTAAATATCCGCTACAAAACAGGTTTGGGGGAAATTGACCCCCAAGGGGTGTTGCGGGGGTGGGGGTTTAAGGGGCGTTATAAATTCCGATTTTTAAGTTATTAGACGTACAGTTTTGAAACTTAGTAAGCAGATTCCTCTCATAGGGTACAGATACGCTACAAAATGGGTTTCGCGAAAATAGCCCCCAAGTGGCGTTGCTTGACTTAAGGGGCGTTACAGATAATTATTTCCATTTTTAAACTATTAGACGCACAGTCTTTATATTTGGTAAATAGATTTATTTAATAGAGTCAGCTATAAGAATTTTTGTGAAAACAGACTTCTAAGTGGCGTTGCGGGGTATAAGTGGCGTAATAGATAAATATTTTCATTTTTAAACTACTTGACCTAGCTGCTTGAAATGTTTTTTTCATGGAGTAAATATCCGCTACAAAACGGGTTTGGAGAAAATTGACCCCCAAGGGGTGTTGCAGGGGGTTAAGGGCAGATATAAATAATTATTTCTATTTTTAAACCATTAGACTCACAGTCTTGAAATTTGGTAAGCAGATTCCTCTCATAGGATAGAAATACACTACAAAATATGTTTTGTGAAAATCGACTCCTAGGTGGCGTTGCGGGGGTTCAAGGGGCGTTATTGATAATTTTTTTGCATTTTTAATTAATTGGACGCACAGTCTTCAAATTTTGCTAAGCAGATTCCTTTCATAGAGTGCAATTCCCCTACAAAATGGGTTTTGTGAAAACAAACCCAGAAGTGGCGTTGCGGGGGCTCAAGTGGCGTTATAGACAATTATCCCCATTTTTAAACTGTTAGACGTACAGTCTTGAAATTTGATAAGCAGATTCCTTTCGTAAAGTAGAGAACCGCTACAAAATGGGTTTTGCGAATATCAACTACCAAGTTTAATTTCGGGAGTTTCAGAGGCGTAATCGATAAATATTTCCATTTTTAAACTATTTGATCATCCTGCTTGAAAATTGGTAGGCATGTTTCTTTCATGGAATAGAGTTCCTCTAACAAAGAGTAAAACGAAAATTGACCCCTAAGGATTTTTGAGAGGGGTCAAGAGGAGTTACAGAAAAAATTATTGTTTTTAATTGTTAGACCCATATACTTGAAATTTGTTAAGCATGTTTCTTTTGTTGAATAGAGATCCTCTAAGAATGTATTTTAAGCAAATCAAGTTCTTAGGGGGGGTGCAGGGGGTTACTGGGACGTATTGACAAAAAAAATTACTTTTTCGAACTACAAGGTCTATAATAATGAATTTGGTTTGCATTTTTCTTTTGTTGAATTGAAATCCTCTAAGAGCGGTTATATTGGAAAACGGCTCTCAACGGGATTACGGGGATATTGATAGTAAAACTTCTTTTTTTCGGTTAGATTTAGACTTTAAATTTGGCTTGCATGTTCAATTTACGGAGTAGAGATCCACCGAAAATTGGTTTTGCAGGAATCCACTTGGTTTTTGGGTTACGAAAGAGCAAATATCATTCTATACTTCAATTTTAGAGATTTTTAGAAAATACAAATTAGATGAGTTCTGCGCTTTTTCTTGCGACAGTTAAAGGTATAAGTATATTTTTCAATACAATCGAATTCTTAATGCTAGGACTTAGATATCAATAATTTATACATATATATAAGCAGTAAAAATTTATAAAACATCATGAAATACCCAGCGAAGCGGGCGGGTAACAGCTAGTAAGTATATATAAAACAAGCCCATCGGGTCACTGTTAATTATTAAACTTGCTCTTAACTTAGAATTGTTAAACTGATTATATAAAATAGATTGTACAGTACAGATACATTTATAAGTGAATATAAAAGTGTAAATGGGTGTTAAGAATAGTTGACTCCTTTCGCCGTCCAGAGATGGCGCCACGAACTTAACTTCGTTTTCCGGAAACCGATGTGAGTTCGGCGGGAAAATGACATTCCATTCGGATTATTCAGTTGTAATGGTCGCCATTCTTGTGATTATGTGTTGTGAAATGTTTTTTTCTTTTATCGTACATGTAAAGGCATGAGTGTGTGTGTGAAGTAAATATATACATGAAAAGTCGACTTGTTAAATCATTGGAAGTTATTCATTAATAATCTTCATTTATATATTGTATTATTCAGCTTTATTTCGAAATACTTCCACAGTGTTCCTACGCCCAGTATGAAAAATGGCGGTAAGTCAAAATCCGTTCGTTATACAATTCATAATTGCATTCTACATCAAACTCAAAATCTAAAGTCTCATTCTCATTCATAACAATGGGTATTTTATTTTTTACTACGTCAGAATAAATTTTGTTTGTTTACTTTTAAGAAATTAATAATTTTTTTTAAATAATCTTTTGTTTTCGACTTTTCAATATGCTCATACCCCCTTGTAGAGTTATCATGCCCCTCTAGGGGGAACGCCCCACAGTTTGAGAAACGCTGATTTACATAATTCTCAATAACGTTTTGTATTTAGCTGTGAAAACTTTATCACACACACACATAAGCAATTATTTTAGTCACGTTCTTCAAATCTCTAATGCAATTATAATAAGTTAGTTTTAATTTTTAACTAAAGTTGCTAGTTTCAATACGTAATAATACAATTTATCGTTCAGGTTTGTAACAGGTTCTCACTCACATTTTTATTAACTAAACTCTTTACTACGATGCTTCATATGAGAACCTCGATTTGTGAAGCAACAGTAATGTATGCAAGTGTAAATTACAATTTAAAAACAGAAAGTGTTTAAGAATTTTTTCAAAGTTGCACTTTTATACTACACGAGGGCTATTGGCAAAGGACTTCATAATTTTGAATCATGGTCAAGGGGAAAGGACGGCACCTTAGCTGGCATCCTGACCTCTCTTAACTTCCACACCACACTAATGGGAGGAGGTTTGAGCCCCGACAGATTTAACGTGTATCAGCTCCCTCTACACTATTGAAATAGAAGTGTATTGAATAGGATAGAGCTAGATGGGAAAGCTTTTCCAGGGTACGGGCTACTTCCAATTTTTTCAAGGTGTTTCGGTCTACCCACTGACGTAAGTGTAGTGAGCTAAGAAAAATGTCTACAAAATTTATGATAACTAATAATAAATAAGGAATATGTACTTACATACATAACTACAACAAAAAAATCTTACAATATTAAGACGTTTAAAGAAAATCACAAGATACAAACATAACATTTTTTGTGATATTAATTATTCAAAGAACAAGTAAACTGGTTAACGATCAAGTTTGATTGTTATTGAATAAATATGCTTATCATTATCATTCATTACAAATATCTTATTGTTCCAAGCTTTTAGTAAACTATTTTAGGAAATTGTAAAGTACCGTATAATCTGGCGTATAGCTCTCACTTTTAAGACAAAAAATGTGAGATCGAAACTTATACGAGTGCGCATTATATGCCGGGTATAAAAATGATAGCTTTAAAAATAAAAAATAGGTGATTATAAAAAATGAGACTACATATGAAAAATTTTGTTTATCTAACCCTTTAACTGGTTTGCCCGTACTCCGAACGGGCCACTAAAAGCTAGCCACAACCGCTTTGCCCGTACACTGTATGAATACTGATATTTTCTTCTTTCTATTTTTATCTTTGCACATAATTTTAATTCTTATCGAGAGATTTTTAGTGCCAGTGTGTTTTTAAGAGATGCAGTTTGTTCAGGGTTCTGAAATACTCCTCATCCGGGATTTTCTTTGTCGTGAAGGTGGGAATTTTTCATTAAAGGTAGGAATCTAGATTCTTGAAAATATTCGATAAAGAATAGAGATTGGCAAGGCAATGTGCAATTTGTTGCTTGAAAAGTAATGAAAATGGGAAGATTATCCAAAAAAACCCGACATTTTCTTTTTCCCCATTTCAATTTAAAGCTTACTGTTATACCATACGACAAATTGTGCGTGTACACACACACACACACATATATATATATATATATACAAAATCTTCAAATTTTGAAAAGATATTACGAAATTGATTTTTTTTTTCGTATGCATGAGTGAATTTTTTTAAAAATATATGACACATTTTCATAGTATGCAGAGGATACTTATAAAAAGAAAACATTTAGGGTTTTTTGTGTTTCACAATTCAAAAATAACAAATAGTGCGAAAACTTTAAAATTAAAAATTAAGACAAATTGCATCATTTTTGCATTCTGATAAGTATTATGCATAATTACTTGCAATAAGAAATGTGCCTTTTTTGGAACATTTTGGACAAAAAAAAATTGATCACGTAAGGGGTTAAAAGCGATGAAATATCTTATGAACCTAAAGGAATTTAGTTCTTGAAGTATACTATTTTTTAAAAGTCTGGGATAACTTGAATAAAAGCATTGCAGACATGAGTTCCATGTTTCTTCATAAAAAAAAAGGAGTGCGCGTTATACAGTATATATACCTAAAAATTAAAAAAAATGCTGCTTAAAAGTATAAGTATTCGTTATATAGGCCGGATTTTGGAGTAAGTATAAACGAAGTACATTCTTTTATCACAGAAAAGCTATGCGCAAAATAAGGGCAAACAATGAAATAAAAACTTGTATAACATCCAGAAATATTTACTATTCCTTCCTCTTTTTTTATATTTATATTTTTCCCGAGTAAAACAATTTTTTTTCTTTTCATTCAGGTATCAAAATTCAAAAACTGTTTCTTAAGTTGTATAGGAAAAATAGTTAGATAAAATGTATCAAATTTATTGAGGTTTTTACTATTCCTTTCTCTTTTTTTTTTATATTTTTCCCGAGTAAAACATTTTTGTTTTCTTTTCATTTAGATATCAAAATTTAAAAACTGTTTCTTAAGTTGTATAGGAAAAATAGTTATATAAAATGCATCAAATTTATTGAGGTTTTTCTCCCAAGGAAATTTGCATAAAATATTTATTAGAATATTGTAGTTAAGTTAACTAGTTAGGCTTAACTTCGAAAGCATGAACATTAGTACAAAAATATCAACTTAGAGACAACTTCGTGTTGTAATATTTGGTAAATCAAGCAAAAAATAACTTTTTTGGTTAAAATATTTTATTTCGGTTCACTTGCAGTAAATAGATAAATAAACCATCGTATGTTTACATATAATGTAATATTGGTTTTAAAAAACTCTCTTTTAAATTTTAGATCTAAAATAAGAAAAAAGTCGTGAGAGTATGCTTTTGAAAATGTCTTTTTTAATTAAAATTTTACCTTACAAAGAGAAATAAAATCAGATTTGTGGTATACCGATATTTTCAGTAAAAATACTTTCTTACATTTACCAGACAGAAAATTTAAAATACATCTTTAAAAGCCTAGGGTGATGAATAATAAATAAGAAAATATTTTTATATAAAAATAGACTTTTCAAAAGAAATTATTTTCATTTGCATAAACAAAAAGCGACCAGCCACTAGTTCTTTTTGAATGCTACTTTATCGATTAAAATAAAATTTCTATTTATAAAATGTTGGCATTAAGTTTTTATTTCATATTCCGGGGTAAGGAATAACATGGGAAAGACATAAAAATTCCTATTGAATAAAAATGACGTAACTTTTCTTAGAAAGAAACCCATCGTGAAAAGTAGCTGAGGTATATTAAATATGTCGAGGCTCAAAGTCCTCACGCTGATGTGGCTTGAAATTTTTTAGAGCGGAATGCTAACTCAAGTGTCATTTTCCTCGATTGAGAATCAAAATTACGAAGCCCGGTCGATAGCCTTAGATTGGTTTCAAAGTGCGGCGTTGGTGAATAATCAATAATTCTATCAGCTATAGGGAAAAAAACAAATTTTGCAGAAATAAATATTGGGTTCAGTAAAAAGTTATTGCTTTTTTTTTCAATATTTTACGATGTCAAATATCTATATAAAGGTCAGTCAATGATATGTGTTTCTTTTGTTCGATGCCCTTTTGCCATTATTCGGTGAGCTTCAAAATTACTCTATCGTAGAAGGACCTGTCTTTATTGCGTAAACTGAAGAAAAAAGGTGCTGATTTACAGCCTCATCTGTTTGTTATTGTTGCTTATCCCTCTTATATAGAAAAGTCTACACTAGATCCAAAAGACCTCGTTGTACAAGTGGATAGATATGCGACTGGCCCATAACGAAAGGTAAAATGCAGCTTCACTTCAGCGAGGAACCACTGGGGCTGAAGACTGATTAAACTCGGTGAACGCTTGCAGATATTATCTGAGAACTAGCTTTCATGGCCCGGCGTTGCACGGGCTTATACCGAGGGTATAACTTAATCCCCATGTTAATTTCCTCCTTTTAGTCTAACGCCAACACTTTTGTGGGGTTTCACGCGTACGATGTGAATGCATGTCCCGTGAGTGCGTGTCATGGCTTTGTTGCTTAACATTTTCCCTTCTCTTCGCAAATTCTCGATCCTAGTACCACTGAAGACCCGCCGTGTAGGGGAGAAATGCACATAAATTATGTCGAGAGCTCAAACGTCCTCCCGTTGGTGTGGTGTGGTAGTTATGAGAGGGGGTGCCAGCTCAGGTGTCGTCCGCGTCACTTGACCATGGTTCAAAATTACGCGGACCGTCCCCAAAAGGCCTCGTGTTGCTGAACAGTGGGACGTTAATATTCACTCAACTTCACAAATTCAGCACTTCCAATATTATTTTCCGAAATTATTTTGATTTCTTTGTTTCTTTCCTCTCCGCTTAGCCCTGCGTTGCACGGGCTTTTACCGACTGAATAACTTCACCCTCGTGGAAATTTCGTGTTTCCCTCTGGCCGATAGCACTTGTGTGTGCGGGCGTGCGATGTGAGTGATTTCTTTAACAATCTCATAAAAACTCCCTTTTTCGAAATTTGTTCTTGCGTTGGTGTGGTGTGGTAATTATTAAAGGTGGGTGAAAGCTCATGTGTCGTCCTCGTCACTTGAGCATGGTTGAAAATTTCGAGGTCCGTCACCAAAAACCCTCGAATAGGCAAACAGTGCGAATTTAAAAATCACCCACTCACTCTCCAATTCTTTCGCTTTACCGAGTGAATAACTTCATCCCCATGGAAATTTCGTGTTTCCCTCAGGCCGATAGCACTTGTGTGTGTGTGTGTGTGTATGCGCGCGATGTGAGTGATTTCTTTAACTATGTCATAAAAACTCCCTTTTTCGAAATTTGTTCTTGCGTTGGTGTGATGTGGTAATTCTAAAAGATGGGTTAATGCTCAGGTGTCGTCCTCGTCACTTCAGCATGGTTGAAAATTTCGAGGTCCGTCACCAAAAACCCTTGAATAGGCAAACAGTTCGAATTTAAAAATCACCCACTCACTTTCCAATTCTTTCCTTTTCCTGAGTGAATAATTTCATCCCCATGGAAATTTCGTGTTTCCTTCAGGCCGATAGCACTTGTGTGTGTGTGTGTATGCGCGCGATGTGAGTGATTTCTCTAACTATGTCATAAAAAATCCCTTTTTCGAAATTTGTTCTTGCGTTGGTGTGGTGTGGTAATTATTAAAGATGGGTGAAAGCTCAGGTGTCGTTCTCGTCACTTGAGAATGGTTGAAAATTTCGAGGTCCGTCACCAAAAATTTTCGAATAGGCAAACAGGGTGAATTTTAAAATCACCCACTCACTTTCCAATTCTTTCGTTGCAATTTTTTATTTCCCGGAAACGAAAATGTAGTCTTTTTAAAAATAGTTGTATGCTGAAAAAAAGACAGAAAGTATAAATTTTTAAAATTACAAAATTTCACTACTATTTTAATTCTTGGAGTAGAATTGTGAGGATTTTTTTGAAATATTCGACTCGGGGGAAAAAAGTTTCATGCAATTACCTTTATAAAAGAAGAAATTATTAAATGATTGATTTAAGTATTTTGAGTGTTTTATTAAAATTTGTTCAAAAAAGTTTTTGGCTTTTTTTTAAAATCCCTGATTTTAAAAGTTTTAAATTGAAAATTTCGAAGTCCGTCGCCAAAAAACTCTGGAGTAGGTGAACAGTGCGACTTTTTAAAAATCCCTCACTCACATTTCAATAACGGAAAAAATATTGCAACAGCAAGTTTGACCTTGGCCGCTGAGCGTTAAACAGAGGGGGGGGGGGAATAATAATGATTCTCGCGCATGCGCAAAGCCTTTAGAATGTCTTTAAAGTTTTCATTATTTTTGAGGGCTCAATTTTTAATTGAAAATTCCAAGTTTTCACATATTGATTGGAAACAACAATAATTTTTGAAGAAAAAAGGTTACAAAAATAATGCTTATATTATTTCTCGCAAAAACTTTATTTTACGAAAATCACAAAAAAATCTTTAAAATTCGTAATTTTTAAGCGAAATCGACACACGGGAAAAAATTTCATGCAATTTTTTTTTCAATGAATAAATTATTCAATGATTGATTTAAGTATTTTGAGTGTTGAAATTATTAAATGATTGATTTAAGTATTTTGAGTGTTTTATTAAAATTTGTTCAAAAAAGTTTTTGGCTTTTTTTTAAAATCACTGATTCTAAAAGTTTTAAATTGAAAATTTCGAAGTCCGTCGCCAAAAAACTCTGGAGTAGGTGAACAGTGCGACTTTTTAAAAATCCCTCACTCACATTTCAATAACGGAATAAATATTGCAACAGCAAGTTTGACCTTGGCCGCTGAGCGTTAAACAGAGGGGGAAAAAATAATAATGATTCTCGCGCATGCGCAAAGCCTTTAGAATGTCTTTAAAGTTTTCATTATTTTTGAGGGCTCAATTTTTAATTGAAAATTCCAAGTTTTCACATATTGATTGGAAACAACAATAATTTTTAAAGAAAAAAGGTTACAAAAATAATGCTTGTATGATTTCTCGCAAAAACTTTATTTTATGAAAATCACAAAAAGAAATCTTTAAAATCCGTAATTTTTAAGCGAAATCGACACACGGGAAGAGAAAAAATCATAAAATATGCAAAACAGCATTGTTTTGTAAAAAAAAAAAAAAAAGTTTTTTTTCTATAAAATTCTTTAAAGAAAAATAGTTTTTTCCCGGAAACGAAACTGTAGCCTTTTTAAAAATAGTTGTGTGCTGAAAAAAAGACAGGAAGTATAAATTTTTCAAATTAAAAATTTCACTACTATTTTAATTCTTGAAGTAAAATTGTGAGAATTTTTTGAAATATTCGACACGGGGAAAAAAGTTTCATGCAATTACGCATTATTTTAAAGTAAACTATAAGTTTTATGAAAGAGAACAAAAATTTCGATACTGATAAATATTTTAAATGAATCTCAGAAATGCATTGAATGCATTTTAATTTTAAAAAAATATATTAGTTTAAATCCATTATCATTAAATACTAATAAAAAAAATTCTACAGATAGCTCTTGAAACGTTTGGATGTTTGATTAAACATATATAAGTGTTAAAAATCCACTTTTGGGGGAAAACCTAGTTATATGCTAACATTCACTGAAAAAAACATTCAAAAAAAAAAAAATACTATTTGATAAAAACATTTAATTTTTTTAATTTTAATTTTATAGTTTTTCATTCCACTCTGTGTTAAAATTATTTAAACACGTATCTGCGAAAAAAAGTATATTATAAAAAACTAACTTATTAATTATTTTCAAGTATGAAAAAAGGCGACCGGCGGGTTTCTGCGAGGCGGACATCATCCTTCGCATTGACCGCGCACGGCAGTGCTGCAGTTATAGTCTTGAGTGTAGCGGAGCTCTCAGCACTCCGCCACCAGACAGTTAACCAATGTTTGGCTAAATGTAAAATAGCGTATTTTAAATTATTTTAAAAAATCATTACCTTTATTTTAAGGGCGTAATTTTTACGTTAATGCTCTCAAACATCACCAACTATTTGCAAAAATAACGTACTTTGAAATAAAAAATGTACAGAGTACTACTTTTTAATTTATTTCTCAGAAAAACATAAGTTTACGAAAATCACAATTTTTTTTTTTTAATCCGTAATTTTGAAGCAATTTTTTCAATCTTCGTATATGTTACGGATAATATTACTGTACACACGGAAAAAAGGTTTTGTGAGATTATCTTCATAAATGACGAAGTTATTCAATGTGAAGTAAAAATTAAGACTACTTTTTAAAAATTCTATAAAAAAAAAGTTTTGGGAATTTTATTTTTTAAATGAATGGATCTAAAAGAGAAAGGCTTGAAGTTAATTAGTGTAGAATATCGATTTAATAACACGAAAAGTAATTCATACCCAACGATTTAGAAATAATTTTCATAAAAACGCATCAGTTTTAACACTATTTTAAAAAATTCGAAAAAAATAGAAAATATCGTTATTTTACAAAAAAAATTACACCGTGTTGTGGCGAAATAAATGATCTTTCCGATTCTGTAATTATTTTTTGTCTAATTTCGACACCGAAAATCAGATGACAATTTTAATATGGTGGAAAACGTAAGATTACCGCTCGGCCGAAACGGAAGGGAAGTTCGGCCAAGTAAGCAACCGGCAGGAGTAAAACAATTCGGCGTTTTAAGGTTTTTAATTAATATCTTTTTAACTAATTACAATATCGGAATATAAATAGGCAATACGGCTTCCCCGGAAAATTCCCGATCTTTTGGTACCTTCCGCGACTTTCTGCGTGGTGCTGTTCGTGAGAAGATAGACGCACATAGATAGATAGATAGATAGATAGATAGATAGATAGATACATACATACATACGTTTGTTTACCTTCGAATTTTAATAGTGTAAGATACTCAACGCAAAAGTTTATTTATTTTGAAGGAGTTATCTATTTGCAAGAGAAGCAAAAAAAAAAAAAAAAGAATGGATGTTCATTCATAGAAAAAGAATTATAATTTGAGTTTCGAAAGTATTTATTTATATTTTCCAGAAATATATAATGTTTATATTTTCCAGAATTCAGTCGAAACAAAGTGAGGAAGTTAATAAGTTGTTGTTGATTCACCTCTTTTCTGAGGTCCCCCGCCACCACAACACATATATTGAACTAATAAAAATTTGATATATATATTTTGCTTATAGATTATCAAAATGTTCGCTGATAAATGTCATAAACGGCATATGCACTTTTAGTTGTCCCTTTTACGCGTTTTACTTTAAGTCTGTACAACATTCTGGCTGATCGATCCCTTGTTAGATTTGAGGGGCTTTGAACAATATTTATCAAAAAGAAAAAGTCTTCACCTGGCAAGTCTTGATACAAATTACCTCTTAACAAAAAACACAAAAGTGTTTAGAGATATCTAAGGGAGTATGGAGGTTCTGCACTTAGTATCACACGTAGTTCATGCATGACACAAATTATTATTCAAGGATACTACTTTATCATAGACAAACCCTTTTCTGGTCAACGTCGTAGTTCCTTTGTAGCAGAGATATTAACCCTTTGTTTAGTGTGCGAATCTCTCAGAAGCGTAATAAAAATAGTCTCGGTGCTGCGTCCACACGGTGGGTTGGAACTCGTTCCTTCTTCTTTATATCTTTTGTCACTCGCCCTGGGACTTAGAGTCAAGGACAAAGGCAATTTCTTCATATTTCAGGTAGTAGGGGCTTTTGAATCTGATAGATGCAGCGCACCCAGCAACGTCATATTTATAACTTTGCACTATTTCGCGTTAATTTTGAATTTTCTTTTAAAATAGTTTTCAGTTTTGTACGAAAGTAATTCTAAACAAGCACGTGATAACTTCTGTATAATAATTTTTTTCTGGGAGCTTAGATGTATCTGAGATATGCCAGTAATTGTATTTTATTCCATCCTCAATGTATTGCTGGCGTAAGCTTCAAAAATATCTATATGGGAATCAAAATCACTCAGATCTTCGCACACATATCTAGGAAATTTAGGTCATGAACTTTTGAAAAAACACATGCGAAAACGGTCTGAGAATAACATTCACTTTACTCGTTCATTTTGATTCAGGATTGAAAATGTATCCGGTACATAGTGCTCCCTTTAAGACGAAGAATCAAGAGGAACATCACCAGCACTTCTAAGAGAAGGTACCGTTCTCGCTTGTCAGGACATCAAGAAAAGATTATTAAAATTTTGTAATGTGTTATACAAATAATCAGGGTGTGCCTTTTGAACATTGTAAAGTGATTTGTGGAGACTGTAATAAATCACACCTTAAAATGTAAACAGTGGTGACACAGTGATAACTAACCAACATTTTGATATGATTTTTCGTTTAAATATTTCAAATTCTGATTATAATTTAAACAATTTTTTTACGCCAAATGTATTTTAATGTTAAATCTCACAAATAAAATGATTAAATCATCTTCAAACGTAAGCATGAGATGATGTATCATAAAGATGCTACGCACCTATGAATGGAACTTTTTAAAGCACGCACAGAAGAGCCAATGAAAATGAAATCTGAGAATATTGTGTATTAGTCGTTCCTTTTTTGTTACTCTATTCTTATATTTTTAACGATATAATTTACTGCGGCATCAAACAATACATCTATGAATTTATTTCATGCGTGTTAAACATTTTCTTAGTAAGTTAGGTCATTTTCCTCCCTCTCCTATTTCGAAATACAGTTTTGGTCAATTTGGAAAGAAATACCTCGAGAATCTTTGAAATTTATCACTAATGACGCGTAATAAATTCAGGGGAGTACCAATACATTATTGTCTTTCTCACTTTGTAAGGAGATAACTTTTTAATTTATTATAGAAATATTCTGAAAGAACGTGCCACCGTTGTGTTTTTATATATGCTCAACCCAGCAACGAATTTGTGTCGCTTCTTTATATCACATAAATTTTTATTTTTTAGTATATTTAATGTTAATTACATATATATATATATTGCTTTTATTTAAGTTAAATTTCACTAAATATTTTAAATACATTCGTTTCGCCCATCAAGAAATAACAGATAAATACAGAAAGTGTCTTATATGAATGCAAACTGGAGCTTCAATATTAATTTGAGGCACATAATTGTGTTTCTCAAATCCTCATTTTCTTTAACACAAAGATAATTTTTCATTTTCATTTGTTGTCTCTTCTTTAAATTTATTGCTTCTTAAACCACCCATAAGTTTTTCATCAAGAAAAAACAAATAACGTGCAAAAATAATTTATTTTTCAAACGTCTTCCTCAAAAGGAAGTATATTTGCGTGCAACGAAAGCGGACAGTGATGAATTGGACGGAATGATACGAATACCTATACAAAAGAGAGCAAAATAAATTAAAGAATAAAGAAAAAAGTCGTAAATAAGTCACGCGAAGTAATTAGATATATCTTTTGCTTAATTAACCACTCCAATGCCTGATGTGCACATCCTATTAAAGGCAGTTTAGGGTCGCATTACTGTACGAAAAGATGGTAATTGGATGTGGAAAAAATAATGTAATTTCGTCTGCAGCTTTTTCATCCAACCTCCCAAAATTTTAAACAGACTCAATTTATTTCACCGTTGTTAACCTCTAATATATTCAGTTTTGTATCAATTAATCTAATGTAGATGATAATTAGACACGAACAATCATTTTGTTTTTTTCTTTCAACAACTTACAACAAAATGTGTGTTTGTTGCGAAATGATATTACCATATTAATTATCGGAGTTAAAATCTCACTAAGCATAGTGAAAAAAAAAGAAACTTAGTTAATTTCCTTTATTGAATATTATATGAAGCATATTTTCTCTTCTTTTCGTCAGTTTTAGAAATTCAATTTAAAATGTTTCAAGAAATGTTTTGGCTGTTTATTATATTTGCATATATTTTTTTCTGAATATCAGACACGCAAATAAACATCTGTCGACAGATTTGCATTTAGACGCTCAATTAAGAAAGCGGATTTCTGGAATTTTTAATTTAGAATCTTTTCCATGCGTTAAAGTAATAAATGTCATTAGGGCAAGGAAAAAAAGTGTTCTTAAAATTTTGAAAATGCTTGAATGCAAAAATAGCTTGTTAAAATAAAGTGAAGGAAAAGAAAATATTTTAAAATTCATGTGTAAGCTAATAAGGTTGGAAAAATGTTTGAACGAAGAGGAAGTTTAAGTTTGAAAAAAAAACATAAATGAATAATAAATTTCAGTAAAAATTTTATGGCATAATTCAAGTGATAAAAATCTAAAAATAAAATTAAGGAAAAAAATGAGCTTGAATAGGTTAATATATTTTTTTGCGAAAATTTAAAGAGTGTTTGTGTAAAACTATTTATTGCTTAAAATATGAAGTTGTTTGCTATTGTGAACCCCTAAGATTGTGCAATGTTACTAAGTGATAAAATTACGTTGTTGACAGTAAATTGCCTGTAAGAAGATAACTATATGTTAAAGAAAAATTACAAAACAAAAAACTCATTGTAGATTAAAAAGAGAAAAAAGCAGTAAGAAGATTAGTTTTGAAAAATAAATTTCATAATGAGAACAAAAGTATAAATTATATGCCTTTTTAATTTTAAAAAACAAATATTTACAATGAGTTTAAAAAAAAAATTGACACTTTTTATGAATAAAAGTTGGAGAATAAAAATTTATTTCCCATGTAAAATAAATATTCCAGTTTCTTAATTAAAATTTAATAGGCGTATTTTTAAATACATATTTAGCCTTATTAGAGTCATTTAGCTTAGCATGTAGTTCAGAAAAATTTGTAGGGCAAACAATAAAACATTTAAAAACTATTAACAATAAATTTGCTTAACTTAATATCTCGACTGTGATTGACGGCTAAAAATGTACTAAACCGGTTGGATTTGACGCCTTACACAAAATTCAAAAGCAATGTTAGTCACTCAACCATTTATCATCTTTTATAAAAACTAGTAATTTAGAAATATGCAAGTAATAACATAAATTAAATGGGAAATTGAAAAATTAATTTCATTTTATATAATGTATTTGGGATTGTATTACCTAAATATTTCTTTCTTGTCCAAAAGCTTACAATTTAATATACTGAGTTTCATAGTGATAGTCATTAATAACATCATTCTAATGAGTGGTTATAGTATCCACATGCCAATACAGTATAATTAATGCATAAATTATCAAAACTTCAGGTATTTTTTTTATTAGGGGAAATAACTGAATTAGAAATCAAAAATAATATATTGCTTAAAAAATTAAAATAATTTTGAAATATTCGTTTCCAATTTTATAATAATTTTAAATTTTTATAATAAATGTTTTTAAAATTGTTAAAAATAACCGATTTTTAAGTAATGCTATTATTATTATTATTTTATTTAATGCTCAATTTTTAAAATAAAGTAAAAATTTCTGGAATAAAGAATTTTTACAGAATTTTATAATAAATGCTATCAATCTGAAACCTCATAATAAAATTCAGTTTTTAACTCAGAAATATTACTAGAGCATAACATATGCATTACACAAAACATATCTTATATTGATTCCTAATCAGAATTTTGATCTACTTTTTTCGAAACGAATACCCTATGCTTATTCTACTATTACTTGCAGTTCATGCATAATAGAAATGAATAAAATTATATGGGGGTTGTGATTACCGTAAAATTCGGCATATAACGCGCACTTTTAACTCAAAATATAAGGTCGAAATTTACGAATGCGCGTTATACTTCGGGTATAAAAATAAGAGCTTCAAAAATAATAATAAAAAGATAAGCATAGAGAAAATTTAGATTTCTACATACATCGAAATGCTGTTTATTTAAAAGAAATAACATTCCTTATGAACTTAAGGGGTTATTGTTCTAGAAGTACACTATCTTTTTACTAAAGGTTGGGATAATACCTCGAATAAATGATTTCAAAGTATAAGAGCATTGCACACATACATTTCAGGTTATTTTGTAAAAAAGGGGTGTGCGTTATATGCCGGATTTAACGGTATATTCAATCCTTTTTCGCTATGTTCGTACTTAAACAGTAGCATGATTCTATTTGTAAAATATACTGTGTGCTTTTTAAACCTTTAATTTATAACCAAATCTTGAAACGGGGAATAAATAATTATTTAACACATAACTGTGTTTGAAAGTTAAGTAACCTAAGTGATACCCAATTTAATTAAGATTTGCTTATCGTCCAATAAATATTTCCTGTTAATTTTGGCTAAAATTTTACAAATTTAAAATCTTTTTTTTAAATGTGTTTTTTTTAATAGGAAAAAACTTAACGTGCTCTTCAATGTAATCTTTAATGGATATTAACCCTACTTCTCACTTTCACTTCAAACTTTTTAACACTAATTATCCCATAACCATATATTAACTAAAGGAAATATCATCTCCCAGAAACAAAGAACACGAACATCATTAACAATTTCCATCATACAATCTCGCTTTTAGCAGTCTTTTTATCACGGCGTTAGCTCTCATTCACTACATCCTCAATCCTTACTGATATCGCCAGGAAACTGGCCCTGTCTTTCTGTCCAGCCAGGACCAAGGTAGGGTTCTGCGATAGTATCAGGTTCCCTCGGCGACGGAACAAGAGGAGGAGAGCGAGAAATGGGAATTTAATGGGAATATCGGTCTCCTATCAGGCAATCATTCGGATGTGGTGCGAAATTTCGGAAACGGTGAGGTACAGATTGGTAAGAATCTAATTCGTAGGATTTGGGAAAGGGGAAATGTGATAAAATGCGGCCGCTGCATATAAACTGCGACCATTGCGTTTTCTGATAGCATTTATCGCTGACGATGGAGTGAAAGGACTTCATTTAGTTGATCTAGCTTGTTTTTTTAAGGTTATTTAAACAAGCATAAGTATTAATATACGATTAATATGAGCTTGTTTCTGTATTACTGTATTAAGATTATAAGAAAAAATGAAAGTTTATGCTATATTTTTATACTTGCAATGACGTATACGTGTAACTCATACTACACGAACTGGATTTGTTGCTATGTAGTTGTCAGATAATATAAGGGTTGCCCAAATGAGAAGTGGGCAAGTTGAATAAAAAGAATAACTTAATTCGAAATCAAAATGAATCTCTATTGGACGTTGTTACACATATTCCATTTTTTTTTTACAGTAGGTTTATACAGTAGAAAGATCATAGTTGATGATAGAGGAAGTCCTGCACAGCATCCTTCATCTCATCGTCCGAATGGAAACGTAATGCTCTAGTAAGAGGAAAAAGTGAGGACGGTTTCAAGGACACAAATCCGGACTGTACGTTGGGTGTTCCAACACCCAACTTTCAATGGAACTTTTCAATGGAACTTTTTTAAGGTTGCCTAGGTTTCACGGGAGACGTTTGGGCCACCATTGTCATGGAGATTTGACATCGTTTTCCTCCCTTTTTGAAAACTTTTGCTCCACTTGTTCGAACTTAGCAGTGCTCACCGTAGACTTTCCCGTTCGCAGATAGATGCCCGCATGCAGCTCAACTTCCTCAGTCAGAAATCATACTACCACGCATTGTTTCTATATGGACGCATCCATGAATAGCACTACTTTATTTTGGATCTATTTCCTCTACACGAACATGTTTCATTATTGCACATCGTATGCGTGTACTTCTCTTACCTCCCATGTTCAGTGACGTTGCTATAGCTGTAATCTCATTCTGACACAAATGCAAGTGTCCACTTTTCATTTGGGCAATCTCTATATAATATTGGCATGCTCGTAACTGAGAAGAGACGTTATTCCCTTTAATGATCACATAAATATTTTTCTAACAATTATGTTATTTTAAATTAACTCATTACTTTACTTAAATTAAGATAAATATAATGAAAATTCAATTCACATCGGGAGGAAGTATTGAAAACACTTAAAATGCAATCGCTGTACTGAATGCTTTAAATAATAGTAAGTTGGTTAATCTTTCTATTTTTACTATTGGGGACTTTACTTTTATGTAATTTTGCAATCAGTTAAAATAACTTTCCTGAAATTTTCAATTTAATGAAACATAAATGCTGATTTTATATTATTTTGTCATAAAGCAAGAAATAAATGTCTTCACTAATTGTTACATTTTTAAAAATATTTTTTGAAAAATATTACATGCATATTTTCTTCGAAATGTAGAATACACAAAATTGAAATTTTACAAATGGAATAGATTTTTTATGATTATGTGGATACCCTAAGTTTCATAATAAGCCTTTAAAAATGTTAAGATGTGATTTATTAATGGCTGTAACATAGAAAGCTGTGTACAAACAGATAATAAATATAATAAATTAAAAGTTTAGGAAAGTATTAATTTCTTAAACAAAAGAACATTAAAAAATATTTCGCTTCAACAAATTTTCTACAAAGTCATTAGATACAAATTTAATTTTCAGTGTGAAAAGTTTTATAAATTTTATCCTCCGCAAAAGACTGAAAAAAATTCATTCAGTTTTTAAAACATAAATAGGCGTTATTAAATATCTTCCATTTCCATTATTAAATAAAATAACGATGCATTTAAAAATCAGCATTACTCATAGTTGTAAACATTTCTGTTTGCATTGCTCATTTTTTATAACAGGTTTATAGATTATACTATTTTAATCTTCTATTTCTTTTGTATGCTGTTTTTGTTTGTACGCCCCATATTCTTAGATTTAATCCAGATAAATATATTGTCTGAAAACGCCGTGCTAAATCTTCCCTCCGACTAAAATCATCACGCATTCCAGATTACTTTCCTTGATCACAATAACTCGTAATTCTTTTTTTTAATCCGCTGATGTTTGCAGAAGGAACGAGTCATCACTTTGGCAAATAGAAAAGTCCCTCGTATTTATTGAATCATAAAGACTAGGCTTATCGAAAACCATCTAAGGAATATAAACAGTTGTTCGAATCTGAAACTGTCGTTATTTGTACAAAAAATAATGCCTTTAAGGAATTAACAGATAGTATATTTTTTTTATTTCATAAATATTATCACAAAACGAGTAAGTAAATATAATAATATATTGAAATGTGAATCTGGGAATTGGAGAATTCATGACGATTCTTTGTAAATTCGAAAGTAGAATTTAAAGAAAAACCCTCATTTTTTATAAATATGATTATATATGCATGAATCATTAATCGTATGCTAAATTGATATACATTTAACTTAAATTTAAACAGTATATAGAAGTATAATAAGGTCATAATTAAAAGATCACAGTAATATACTAGCACACTTTTTTAATCTTAGGAATTAAGATTTTAGGGTTTACATTGTTTTTGCACCAACTTTCCCCTATATTTGACTTTCTCACTGTGGAGAAAAATAAAATAAAGTAGAGTATGAAAAATGAAATTGTAAGACCTAAATAATTAATAAAAAGTTTATGACCTAAATACTAGTGTAATAACAAGAACCCATGATAATTAGGATACAAATCAATATTAGGAAATTTTAACTGTTTTTACCAAAAATAATTAAATTATAAATATATCTAAATGTGTAAAAAATTATTATAACATAATACTACATTTTCAAAAAAAGCGAATACCAATTAGCTTAACTATTGGTTGCAGTTTTACTTTTATGTAAACTTTAATTTGCTTAAATAGATATTCCACTCACACAAATTACTTAATGCCAAATGCGTTTGTCAAATATGCAAGAGCTTGAAGTAAGTGTGTGTAATATTTTAAGGTAGATAAGAGATTTTGCTACAATGAAATCCAACATCTCTGTTTAAAATATAGAATTTTTAAAGTTTCAATATATATTCTTCCTTAAATAAGTAATTTTTCATTTTTACATATTAAGAGAATGTTTATTTAGCATTATGGAATAGGTAAAAAAAATACGAAGCACAACTTTTGCAGAAAAAATTAATACATGCAAAGAAAAATGAGCAATAAGAATAAATAAACTACTCGCTATAATAAAGTGAAGCCAGAATGTAATATTAATGTTGGAGTTGCTTTAAATTTGAAAAAAAAATCCGAAATTGGCTTCTATTCATTAACATTTGAATAAAACGACCAGAATCAGCACTCAACGGTAAAGTACTAATACGTAAATTTTGACTAAAATCAATAATTATATTTAAGATTAATATTATTAAATTATTTAATGAAATTTGTTTTAATTGGTAAAAAGAATTATCTCTTTAACCAACACATTTTATCAAGGTGATATTATTTAGTACCAGCTGTATGATTCAGACTTTTTAACAATTTCAAAACTAACTGCTATTGCTAAATTTATATTTTATTTTTTAAAAAAAATTGTTTCTGACGCTTTTTCTGATGATAAAATTAAAATTCAATTTAATTAAAATATATTTCAATTATACTTTTACTATTATATATATATTTAAAATTTTTTTAACAATCATAAATTAATATCTCGAATACAGTAGCAGTTTTAAATAAGTAGGTAGATACTTTATTGAAAATGAAGTTTTTATGTGAAGATTAATTTCATTTAAGTCAAAACAGTAGCTTAAACTGCCTGGAGCACAGAAATTCATCACAAATAATTCCTTAAGATCATATTTCTGTTTTGTAATTTTGACTGAGCGTAGATCCAGTTAATGGCCATACAGAAGTAAGAATTTTTTGAAAATACCAATATCAAAATTCAACGTGAATCAAAGCAGTTTGCAATAATGAGTACGTAAGTAACTGTTCGATTTCAAAACACTTGGAAAAATTTATCGTTATGTGTGTACACAGTGATTAACTACCGAATGCCTAAAATAAAAGTGCAATCTGCTAAAATCCCAAAATTGTTCTAAATGTTGTAATGTGAGACAGAAAAATAGTCACCTTATTTTTTTATTTGATTACCCCCTCTCTATTCTGGTTTTAAATCAAAGCAATGGGACCACAGGGCATAGTTATATAAAAGACCCACCATTTAAAGAATTGGATGATTGCATTTACTTGTATGTCATTCCTTATGAAATATGAAGAATCCAATATAAAGAAACTGTGTTTTTTAAAAGAGGGAATTCTCCAAATTGAGAAATAATTGGAACTTTTTAACCATTGAAATTAAACTATGATAACTAAAAGGAATAAAATATCTACTATTTTTGGTATAAAAAAGTAATATTCAGGAAAAACACTTCAAATACCCGGAAGAATCTATTCTTAGATAAAAGTGTTTATCTATATTGGTTTCCTAATTTTTTTTTCACAAATGGGAATGTTTCAGAAATTTATTAAAAATATAAAGAGTTTTTAAATATAATTGCAAATTTACTTATTTTATGATAAATGCAATTTCGCAATAAAGATAACTAGATTTTTCAAAAATTGCTTGCATTTAAGTTTTTTTTTAAATAAAAGTTTCAAGAACTACTTTTAATTTATCATCATTTATTTTAAGCATTGCTACGTTTCTTATTTTTTTTTATTTTCCTTAATAATACCATGCATGATTAGTTCGAAAAATTAAATGTATTTATATTTTACAACAATATTTCATCAAAAATATGAAGAAGTAGTAAGATGATGCTATGTGATCAGTTTACAAATTATGAATAAATTATAAGCAATTCTTATTTTAATTTTATTTCCTTCTAATAATCAGTTCTAAAAATCTGTACTTGCTACTCAAGTTGTGCATTTTATTAATATAGTTTGTTATAAACAATGTTTTGTAAAAATAAATTGCTAATATTATGCCTTCATTCAGTAACTAACCCTTTCTTTAGCCTTGAGAAGACTACTTCCCATCTACATGATCTTATATGATACACCTGTGGGAAGCGCAAAACTCATTATAATATATTGGCTATGCTATTATAGCTATGGAAAGACTAATTTCCGCTTCAGTTTTGTATTACTGTACATAATCCAGCGATTATGGCATCTGTAAATCGGACAAAAAAAAGATGATACTAAAGAAGAAGTACCTTATCCAAAAGCTACAGCTGTATATAAGGTCATAGGAGGGGTTGATTGCTTTGATCAAAGAAAAGAAAGGTACCAAATAAGAAGATCTGTAAAATGGTGGCATCATATCTTTTAGTTTGTTGTTGACCTTGCCATCATACATAGTTTCCATACTGTGGGGAATCTTTCAAGAAAACAGAAGTTAGCAATAGTTAACATTCCGTATAGGAATAGCTCGTCAGCAATTAGACGGGTATTCCTCAAGAAAAAAGAAAGGACACCTTGCTAGTTTTCAAGCAAATAAGAATGTGATTCCGGATGATGAGTGCTTAGCCAGTATTTGAAATCATATGCCAAAGACGGTTTCTAACTATAGATGATGTAAGAAATGTAACAGGAAAAGACAAGAAAAGAGGATCCACTACATGTGTGCAGATTGTGATGTCCTCTTGTGCATTGCGACATTTTCACTTTAATGACAAATAATCACAATTAAATTTAATTTTCCTTGTGACGGTGAATGGTTCCTTAGGAAGTGTTCTTCCTATCTCTAAAATTTAAATGTAAACATAAAGTTCCTCAAAATAAAATATATTCCCTTAAATTTTATTGTATATATATTGTTAATAAAACATAAAAAACTGCGAGAAATTTAAAAGAGAAATAAAGGACCCATGAAAAGATTAATTCAGGATTTCTTAAAAGTGTTTTGTTGTTCAGATAAAATGTATGTGTTTTAATTTAAGTGTACATTTTCAAATCTTCAAAGAGATGAATACACAGATTTTTTTTTTACATTTTCTACTGAGAATTTCCCCTTTTTACAGCCTTTGTAATTAAGCATATACCTTCTCCTGTCTGAATTTAATCTAGAAAAATTCAGAAAAAATAAGTAAACAATATAAGAAAAATGTAAAAATAAAAAAAAATCAAGCTAGATGTCAGAAACGTGCCTTTATAAATCGGCAAGCAATAACTCTGGGCGAAGAAAATTTTTTCCCCTAGAGTATTTACCTTTTTTTACGTTTTTACTAGGAATGAAAAAAAATCTAAACTTTCAATCAAACAAAACGATAAACAATGTTTCTTTTGTGCAGTTTTGAAAAAAAAATTAAGTAAAAAAATGCAACTTATACTGACATTTAGATTCAGTCGGAAGAAGAAAAGATTAAATTTTTTTCAATTTTCTTAAGTGCTTCTGGATCAAAGAGCATCGGAAGAAAACACCGGATAAACATTTCAGTATTGACTCTTACTGCCAGCATATTCGGTCTCCCCGAATTTTCTAAAATACTTAAATTGAATAGCTTGAAATAAGTTCGACACTTAAAGATCGATACTAACTTGGCTTATTTGCAATGGTGCAGGAATGCTGGCTTAAAAGAACTCAGTTTTAAGTAAATATAATAGTGATTATACATGTATATTTTTATTGGCTTTGTTGAATTAAGATTTTTTGATGACGGTTATATATTTTTATAAAATTAAGTAACTACTTATAAGTTCAAAGTAAAATGAATAGTTTATCTTAAACATAAAATATTCTTCAAGTTTAAAGTGAATAAAGAAAATTATTATATTTATATTTCCATAATTAAAGAAACTAATTTCTTATTAGTGTATTGTGTAATAAATTGACATGTGTTTGGTCAAATCAATTTCAGAAAGTAAATTATTAAGTAATTACAAAATTTTCTGAAGGTTGATTCTCATCGGATTAAAGTCTATATATATTTTAAATAGGAGCACAGTTATTATTTTCCTATTTTTCCTCGTGTATGTAATATATGTTAGTTGCATTAAATTATATAAAACTGAAGAGAGCATATAGTTTTTCATAAGAAAATTATATAAGTATGTGATGCTAAAAAAGATATATAAGCAATTTAAAAAAAATAAACATTAAATCTTAACCCCATATGCAAGCGGAAGTAAGAATGTAATTTTGAAAATATTTGCGCTTTATTAAACTAAGTGCAGTTAATTTTTATGCTGCATGAGTCAAAATAGTTTTTCTCGTTGAGTAATACTTTGTAAATAACTTCAAATATTGACGCAATGAGCCATGCATAAAAATAAAAAATTAAGCTAATTATTTATGATTTCATTAAAATGCAATATTCTCATATGACATAATTTAATCAATTCCAGTCTTATTTTAAAATGAACTAAGTTTTTTTTTATTACAATCAAGCAAGCAATGATTTTGTTCATTGAAAAGTGGGTTTATTAAATAAGATGGAACTCAAAGGAACCTACGTAAAATTTGCACAAAGAGAGTGGCGTAAAATAATATGTTTGATTTGGAAGGAAACTATTCATATATATATATATATATAGATGGAAAAATTAATGATCAAGATAAAAAAAACTGTAATATTCCATTAAAATTAAAGTCACAGTTATATCTCAATGACATTTTATGTTGGCGATGTTCATAAACTACTTATTTAAAATATTCTTCGAGCACAGTTATTTAATTTTGGTTACAGGCAACACAAGTATAATGTTAATAATTTAAAATTAATTAATTTTCTTTCGATTTTAATTTAATTGAATTAACGATACAGGGAAGGAATTCTCTTAAATTATTGTAAAAGGAAACATCATTCAAAGAAAAAAAAACGAAGACGTAATTTTTGAAGATTATTATTCTACATTTTTTCTTGATATCATATTCGTTGAAAAACACAGTTTTGATGTATTAAGTTCAAAGGACTCTCGAACGCTGCCTAAGTATATCATATGCAACTAATTAAAGTTTATGTTCCTTGCGTCCTCATCATTTGACTGTAGTTCAAAATTACGAGATCCAACGTTAGTAGCTCTCATGTTGCTTTTAGGTCTGATATTAAAAAAACAACCCAAAAGAATGTCCCTTGGTGAAATCAACATTTAATATTTTATCTGAATAGTACAGTATATGTTTTTAACTTAGTGGGGGAATATATTGATATCCCGAAGTACGTGCCTCTTAGGGAGTGATCAGTATTAACATTTTGATCTAAATAATCAAAAAGGCTATGAGATATACCTCCCTGAACTACGTTGCGTGTACTTAATCTTCAATAGAGGAGCAGGTAAATATCTAATGCATATTTAGTTGAAAAGCAGATTGCTTCAGCTTTAACTCTCTAGGTGATAAACATAGGAACTATTCCTATGTTTATCACCTAGAGAATTAAAGCTGAAGCGAACTATTTAGAATCTTTCACAAAATTCTGAAAAACGTTTTCACACAAATTTTTAATAACTGGAACGCAAAAACAATTTAAAATTCCATTAAATTAAAAACACTGTACTATTATGCAATTCCATAGGATAAATTATTAACATATAGCGTAATCATTCTGAGTATACCAGTATAATCTAACTTGTTTTAATGGCACATACACGCAAATATAAAACTTTTCATTTTGAGATTTTGTTAAATAGTTGCTGAATTGTTTGAATAACACAGAAGCTATTAGATCAAGAATGCATGACTGATTTCGGTAATAATGAGTCCTGTCCGATAACTAACTTGCTACTACATTCCCGAATAATGGCTAGTAGCATTTGTGAAAATCAATTTAAAGCGAGAGTGTACATTGATCGATTGGTGAGCTTTTATGAGATTCCTAATATGCCTTTTCCAACGAATCATTCTACGAAATTCTCAGAAGTAGTTGTGGAAATCTGTAGAACAATTAAAGGGTGGAGTTAAAGTCACAATAATCCATAATGATGTCTTTTTGTTTCATGCATTAATGTTCAATCCATTTAAAGTTTAACTATTTAATTTAATGAAGAAATTTCTTTTTATAAAAAAAGATGAAACGAATAGTAATATAGCAATAAATAAAGTATTCAATTTTTCGGTGTATTTTTTGAAATTAAAAAATATGAATCATCTTGAATTGTTTTTAAAATTTAAATTACAAAACCAGCTTCATTCAGAAAATAAATTTATAATAAAATAATACTTTCCATTCCAAAAATTAGAATTTTTGATATTGAAAGAAGTTAAGAGAAAGCTATTCATTGTCATCATTATTATTTTTTCGTGAAAGGGCTGTAAGCTAAATTACTTTGAGAGTTGGTATACATAGAAAATATAAAGATAATTAGCTACTTTATCATTTTATTTAAATAACAGATGTTTCTATGTTTAGCTATAATTTCGATAACCTCAAATCCTAGAATACTTAAGAAAATTATGTAATCATATCGAAACGCGAATAGTTTGCTTTCATGATTATCAGCGTAGTAATAGTATAATATATGCTGCAATTTACAACAATCTAGTTTATATTTATAGTATAAATATATTTGTCAACACATCACTATTTTATCGTGTTTTTTTCACAAATCATCCATTAAATATCTTAAGAAATAGCAAACTGTGTGCATTTAACAAAGTTCATTAACTTTGTAATAAAAATAAAACAAATATTCTTTTATTTACAACAGTCGGTAGAAGGTCTCCATTGTTCCATGAACTTCTATTTATACTATGAAAAAAATAGAGTTAGTGCCTCTTGTCTCAAAGCGCTTGGGAGGAATTTCATACTTGACACCAAAGTGAGATAAACTAGCATTAGGAATATTAAAGATAATTTATTTTTGTTTTTATTTAAACGAGCTTCAATTCATTTATAATAATTATACCTTACTTTTTGAAATATAAAGACATTTTGCTTCCTAAGAATTCTATGATTAAAAATTTTGTTACAACAATGTAACATATTTTGAAATAACACTAAACTAAAATAGGGTTTATAGGAATATTACATATATTACGATATTACATAGTTATAGGAATATTACATTATTTATAGGAAGTATTACATATGATTCAAAATTGCAATCTTAAGACTAATAACTATTTTCAAAACTGGCGCAATAATTTGTTAAATTTCTTTACACAAAAGATAATAATACAGTCTCTTGAAATAATATATTCAATCGACGGCGCTCCAGATATTTTTATTTTATTATATTACTTGTGCTCTCTTCGGAAAAATAAACCTTAACATAATATTATTATCACATGTTTGTTACTATATTCATTTATATCATTTAGAATTATTGCAAATTGTAATTTCCTGAAGATATGTATAAAATATCCCAATTCTCATAGTTTTTATTTTTTAATACTCCGCAAGAGTAACCGGCACTGAATTTATATTAAAACTAAAACTTATGTCTAAAAAGTGAAACATTTTTAAATAAAAGAAAGAACATCACTAGGCAGTTAAATTTATAGTTTAAACATATTTTAATACTAAATATATCAGTTTACTTTAGGAGGAAAAGATAATGAATGCCATAAATAAATCAGACTGTTAAAAAAAATAATAGCAAATAAATGATTCAGTAAATTTTCGTGGTACCTTCGAAAACGCGAAATAAATAAATTTGTAAAAACAAATATTAACGATCCACGAAGGAAAAATGGCATTCTTTAGAGAGAGAAAGAATTTGGGAAAGAAATGTTAGGTAATGAAATATTCTGTTCTTCAAATCTGAGCAAAAAATAATTGAAGTAAAAATCTCGCTTTATTCTTAAACAAATAAGATACATCATTGAAAAATAATCAAGGAATCTTCACCACTAGTTCATATTAAAAGATATATTCTAAGACTTCGCTTTTAGTTCTTGGGCAAAGTGAGTTTCTTTTTAATTTCTTTTTCTGCGTTTAAATTTAACAGAAAAGGGAAGAAAAAAATTGATCCAAAATGAGAACTCTTCTGAGTTGAATATATTGAAATAAAAGGGAGAGAAGTAATTAATTATTATTCCAAAAAAACTTTTAATTAATTTGTCTTTTGAAATCATACTGTAGCTCAGAATTTTTAAAATTAACATTTAACGATGTCCTGTTATCTTAAGCAAGAAGATTAATTAAATTAGGACACGAAAAAGTCCAATAATATTAAATTTGTAAAAAAGAAGAATCTTCTCTCTATCATAGTTTTTTTAAAGGACATAAAAAGTATTCACAAAAATGAATTTTTTTGAAAAAAAATCATTAAAACACTTTTTCTTATAAGTGAATATTATATTTTTAAAACTTGATAAGCAGTAATTATTTTTTTTTAGGTTTTGATCGTAATTCACAAAAGTTCTTACAAGTTTTCGAGATCAAACTTTATATTTATTTTCAACTATTTTAAGATTAGAATAATTTCAGCAATTACAATTCGACCTTTTTCTAGAATAGATATGCAGTTGAAATACTGATTTATAAAAATATAAGTATAGGTTTAAATTCAAAAATGCAGAAGATATTTCAATAAAATTCGTTTTTAAAAACCATTTTGCTTGTATTACTTTTATTTTATTAAAAACAGAGGGAACTAATTCAATAGGGATTAAAACTTTCCATATAAGTCTTTTATTTTGAATTATAAAATGCAAGTTATAAAATAAGGTTTTTAGAGTCATTTTCAATTAAACCAATGAATAATTATCATAGCTTTAATTCACTTACTATCGATAATATCTTTCCTTGAAACACCTTTGTGTTAGAATTTATTCAGCTCTAGCATCATATTTTAAAGAGAAAAAAAGTATCATTTTTGAAAAAATTCCTGTAATTTAAAAAGGAATGAAAAAAGATAAATAAATATTTGTAAACCATTGTGATATCGAAAGACTTTTAGCCAATAAAGCCGTAATATGAAGATGGAGAAATAAAACTTGTAAATGATATGGAATGCTTACGAAATATCTCTCGAAAAACAAATCCACTACAGTTTATTTAATTCTATTTCTATATGCTTATTTTTTTTTAAAATTGGAAAGAAAAAGATGCCGAAGGGCATAAGCTCTATTCCCTACACGACTCAGGAATGGAACTAGAAGCTATAGTTGCATCTATCTATCTACATCTAAAATATTTCCGTATATAAATGTACAAAATGAACACGAGATAGAGGAAGGGGAAAAACACCTTAAAATAAGCGAGAAAACTAAAATATTTGCTTTAGATATAACTGACGAAACTATATTCCCACCCCTCTGCCATTTCTTAGGCACGTCGAATACATTGTGCCAAAAGAGCCAATACCACTTTAGGAAGCAAAGCACATTTTACTTCGAGAGGGGGAGTAGAAAAGAGCAAGAAAGAAAAGATAAAATTTCATTTTCGAAAGGAGAATGCGTTCTGTTCGAGAAAATATAGATAACAAAAACATATTCACTGAAATCAATTGGATTTAACTTCGGTCCTATAGTATAGGGCAGGGGGAAAAGAATCTAAACTCTTTCACTCTACCTTCTCTGAGCATTAGGAATGTTGGAAAATGGGTGTGAGGGTGTAGAGCCTCGTCTGTGCCACAGTACACCATTTTCAAAGAAGCATATAGGAAATCTAATAGTAGCTGATAAGCTAAAACGACCTCGCATCTCGACGCAGTTTCTATGAGTGTAACTGAAATTTCACAATAGAAGAACGAAGTCAAATTTTCAGTTTCTGAAACATAGATGATGGGTTTTATAATATTGCAGCTGCAAACTTCCTTTTCTATTTACTTTACGCCAGTCCATCGTGATTGGTCGATACTTTGTTTTGTTTGTGTGCTTCATCTGGAATTGTCGCTTCTCTACATCGTTTCGTAGAACAATATATTTTTTTACGTACTATTTTTAAAATTATGAAGCTGGCATCAATAATATTGTGTATCGGATTTTAAATAAGTTCACACATTTATATAAATGTACGGCATACTTAATTGAAGCTAACTTTTTATATGCAGAAACGATTCTTAAATTTCTAATACGTATTTATTCGAAGTTAATCGAATTATTTCATTATTAATAATCGCATAGTTTTCCCTTAAAATAATGTAAGAGAAAAAGGCTATTTTCAATAAACTATTCTAAGACTGGAAACTGAGAATTTTATATTTAACGTTAAAAAGGATATCGGATATAATTAATTTAAATTAAAATGACAACTAATTCATGATTTTTTTTTCTAATGAAATACATTTATTTGAGAAGTTGTTTTTAAAACTGTTATTGTTGGGATTAGATTTGGCAATACTCTCCTATAAAATGACTAATTTTTACACTTATTAATTGCATTAATAATTTCCTCCCGTTAAAAAATTCTCTTTAGTTTCATTTAAGTGTAAAATGTCATGAACTGCAAATTACTTTTTTACATTGATTACTTGTGCAATATTTGTAATTTAAATTCAAAAGTATTATTGAAATTCAATTGGAGAATAAAGAAGCATTTCTTTTCAACTCATAAATTCCAAAATAGTTGGAAAATCAACAAGTGTAGGATAATCCCTTTATTTTTTTTTAAACAAAAGTGTGCTAGGTATATACTTTGTGAAAAATGGATGAAATTTAATTTTTAAAAATACATACAGTTTGCTGTTATATTAATATACACTCTTCAATCATTTTGACTTTAAAGATCATTAGTGATAATCATTTAATGCTTTATTAAACATATTTCAATAGATCTTTTCAGTTATATTCAGTTAGTTCTCTAAAAAGTCAGTTAATAATATATTTAATCAAAAATTACTTCTAGACACCTTTATTACAGGTACCAGCTTATCATCGATATCATTTTGTAGAATAATAAAATAACTGAGTCATACTAAAACATTAATAACTTATTCACAGTTTTTTATAATGAAACTTACTAAAAAAATGATTCAACAAACATTTTCATGAATTTTTAATTTCATGTATAATAAAGTAAAAAAATTCGAAATTGGCTAAAAAAAACTTCTGTTTATATCTCTATATAGCTGTGTGTCTGTACATGTGTAAAACTATAGAACATAAGAGTTACGTTGAAAATGACTTTTTCAGTATCGTAAAATAAGTACTGTAGAAAACAATTCATTCAAGTAGAGGCTTGTATACAGAAGACTCCACGCTTTCTATAGAACACTAAAGTTACGGTGTAAATGACTGTTTCAGTAGTTGTAAAATATGTACTGTAGAAAACAATTAATTTGAGTAGCCATTTGTATGCGAAAAACTCCGTAGACTTTGCTAAGTTTCTCGGCCTAATTTAATATACATTAAATATATTTTCAAATTACTTGTATTCTATAGGTAAACTACCTTGTATTACAAAGACATCTATTTCTTGCAATTGCACAATGATATGAAAAAAATTAAAATCATGCTTTTTTGGGGGGGCTTAGAGAAATTAGGATTTTTTAAAGAGCACACTTGTGAGAATTCTTTTTTTTTCAAAATCAGTATTATTTTAAATATATATAAATAATATTTGAAAGATAATATATTCTGTATTTTTTTATCATAGTTTTCAAAATTACTCATCGAGAAAGAAAAAATACCAAATAAGCACTACAAATAAGCGCTAGTATCTTAAACGTATATTTCTTAACATAAATTTAACTATATATCAAAACTTTTCTATTTTAGTTTAGTTATTTCATTCAATAAAAGACTCGCATTTTATATGAAAAAATCAATTTTAGCTTTATAAAATTAACTTTCCAGGTCCCTTTACTTGGGAAATGTTATGCTAGAATTCTATTCGAGGAATTCCAGAATTTTTGATCGCTTTATTCAAGACGGAAGTTTACCTGAATGGAGATATTCTGAAGAGTTTTCAATTTTAGAGTATGCACTTGTGAACTCAACAAACTTTGAATAAGGATATATTAAAGCTTTTTGGTCGAAGAGAAAGATCGAGTAGCGGAAATATTTACTGCTGTTCAACTTTTCTCACGATTTATTGCTCTGCGTTATATCAGTAAACATATGTTTCAAAATGTATAGAAACTTATATTATTCAGCTGGATAAAAGATGCCATCCGTCTTTGGCGAAACATCGATGTAAGTACGATTTTAACCTGAATGAGGGAACCTTATGTGATAAGAATATGCAAGCATTTTTAACAACTTAATAAAATCAAAGTATTAAATTATACTTTCATAATAATAAAATACTTAATTTATAAAATAAATTTGGATGAATATAATTACAATTTTCATAATTCAAACGAAATTTAAGTGTGCTTTTTAACTTAACCTGACAATGATTTAAAATCAGCAAAGTAGAACTAAAGACATTATTTGCAGTAAATTGAAATGTAAATCACAAATTGTCTGAAAACTTTTAAATAAATAAATGAATATATTTTCCTTTTTTTTTTAAAAAAAAAATTGATTATGAAGAACATTTATTGAGTTTATTTTCGTGCATGAATGCGAAATATCCATTTTCTTGTATTGGTATTTAATAATGTTATACTCGATTGAGAATACAGTAATTTAAAAGATTAATTTTTAAAGTCTCAAAATGTTATATGATGAGCATTTAGTACTTCAAAATATATTTTTTCTTATTTTTCAGTAATTTTTTCGTGATAGAATATAGTAAAATATAGCTGACATTATCAAATCATTTATTTTTAAGATGAGTTAAAATTTTCACTTTCCACGGGAGTTGATTGCAACTCTTCTTTTGATTGCTGATAATATTTTTGATTTAAAGTTTTTTTAGCTACTATCAGGTTAAATTTATGCCCATATTGATGAACAAATGTAAGACTTGGGTAAAAGTCTAATATAAACTAAAAGAATTTTTAATCTCTTTCCGTTTTAGAAGATTTAAAGAAATAAAGATTTTAAAAGCAGCATGGAAATATGGATAAAATAGTTTTCTTTATTGGCTAGTTAAAATTGTCAGCATTAACTATTCTAAATTGCTTAGCAATGCTTTTTCCGCTGATTAAATAATCACTAAGCAAGAATATATATGTTAACGTTAAAGTGTATAATTCAGCTATTTTACAGAATAACAAGGTATTTCATGAAATAACTGGACAAGTCCGCTGAAGTACATAATAGGTAAAAAAGTGCATACTTTACCTAGTTATTCTTCGAAATAATTAATGACATACCTTTAAATTGAAAAATAAACAATTTCAAAGCTATTTTTAATTAGTTGATCAAAATAGCTAAATTACATTTATTTCTCTTGAAAAATACATTTTATTCCTATTGGTTTTGATTAATTGATAACTAATAAGAAAAAGCAGATGACATAATTCATTACAGCTCATATTGCTAACATTAGTTAAAACAGAATTGAAAAAGAAAATCGACACGGTCATGTCGTATGATTTTTCGGCATGTAAAAGATTCATAGAGTGTCCGTTTGGCTTAGGTGCTCTCGGGAAAATTAAATCCTAGAACAGGTTCGCATCGTTCTAGAGCGCAGGTGCCTCCCCCTGTGGAGGAAACTGGGCGTCAAAATTGCTTGCTGTAATTGGTATCGCCTATATGGTGCAGCGCTAAAAAGTGATACCAGCTCCTGGGGAATGTACTAGGTCTGCAAAGGTTTAAAATACCAATGCGCAGCCCCATTAAAGAAAAGAATTGAAAAAAAAGGAATATGTTGCAAAAATATTTTTATTTAAATATTATGAAAAACATATATGCCGGGAAGAAAAACAACTGATGCTTCATAAAAACATTGTGTAAACTTTCAAACAAAAATGTAAGAGAATATTAATTTAAATTTTATGGAATACCATTATTTTACTTTCATTATTTATCAGAGCAAATATTGTTGCTGCCGGCCAAGTCTTTTCCCCCCAATAGTCTATAAATTTATTAATTCCCTTCCATTGTCAGATTGCAGTACAGTACACATAGGACACCGGATAATACATTTATATCCAGCAAATGCATTGTGACTTCTGCTGTGTTTGTTAGAAGAAGTCTCAAAATCACAAACTTCGTCAAATGATCCTGATAAACTAAAACAAATTTATAGTTTCGTCAGGTTGAGACTAAAAATCTATGACATCTACTTGACATCTTGAATTCAGATGTTTGTATATCTGAATTCAGGATGTATTTCATACTTTATCGATGAAGTAATCATTATTCTGTAAAATACGTAGTTAAATTGTAAAATTCAACAATTTATATACCTTAAACTGACTTGTCTAGTTATTACATGGACCACCTAGCTATTCTATGGAATAATGATTTTCGCACATTTAATGGTAACATATACATTTAATAGTGATGTGCTCAGGTGAAAATAATTTATATTTATTGTGTTGAATTACACGAAATATTCGTTTAAGCTTAATTCTATTAGGTTATTAATTTACCTCAGATAGTATTTCATGTATGCTAGTAGTTAGTGAATCATAAATGAGGATAATTCATGAGTAAAGTTTTCTAATAAATTGTACGACATTGTATTGTTAGTAAGTAACATTTATATCTCTTTACATCTTAAGTCATGATTATTGTTTAAATATTACAATGTTCAAACAAGATAAATATGTTCAATTGAAGTTTTCAAGGTATTCTTAGCAAAATATTTTTACCAGAAATGTAGGCCATAAATTATATGTTTGTATTCTAAAGCTGAAGAATTTAAATTATTCCTTTCAACTCATTTAAATTATATCTGATGGGTGTAAATGGATATCAAATACAAAGACCTCCAAAAGTTAAGGTTCATGTTTTTTGAAACTCTCGATTAAAAAATGTCGGTACTCTATCTATAGTCCTTGCAGATCGTTTTTACGCATCATGAGCCAGAACTTTTTTTTTCCAGTTACTACGTTGTGAAGACACCTTAACAATTCAGGTTCTTGTACAAGACTACTAGTTATGCATATTTTCCTTAGTGATGACAGAAATGTGCCATTTATGTTAGGCAAGACAAAACATCATTTTTAACAAACAGAAATGTTCTTCTGTGTTTTACACAGACAAGTCCAAGTTCACAGTGGATCGCGATTCATGATGTCTGCTGATCTAGAGGCGCAACTCACCAGATATAACCAAACCAACACTATTGAAAGACACAGTTTCATAGGTTGTGAAATCGCGGTGTAGACAGGGTGTTCTAAATCCACCACCATGAGTCTCTTGAGTCATGGTTCCATGAGTCTGTTGGTGGCCACACACTGATCTACATGTATTCCATGGTGGAATGGTGCGAGATATTGGGAAGTGATACTTAATGATATATATATTTTCACTTATATTATTATGCTTCTGTTGGCAATGAATTCACTCTGATGGATGATGATGCGTGAATTTTGCGAGCTGTGCTTGTGAAGGACTGTTATAAAGATTATAGTTTGGAGCGAATGGAATAGCTTGCACTATCATCAGATATCAATGTGATACATAATATTTCTGCTTCCTTAGTAGAGAGATTGTTGCTTTCAGTAAACACCTAAGGTCGTAAAAAGAACTGGAACAAGTGTTACTTCATGTCTGACCTTCACCTCTCATTTCGGGTTAGGTCGGAATATCCTGGTGTTCATGGTCACAAATTCGTGAATGCCATTGCCGAGTCCTGATGCTGCTTAATATCCGCCATACAGAGGAGTTGATGTGAGTTAAATCTGTCAATTTGCCTGGCTCAAAGTCCTCACTTTGGCATGTTGTGAAAAATAAGTGAGTGGGGTGCAAGCTTCAATTTCGTTCAAATGACTTGACCTTTGGTTTAAAATTTGCAGGTCTTTTGCCAAAAGCCCTCATACTGCTGCATAGTGCGACGTAAATTAAAATCAATTAAAATTAAATTTCTTTGAATAGTACATTTCTATGTGTCTGTTATCCCTAATAAATGCTATTTAATGTTCCAACTTTTAAAATATAAAGTATTTTTGTGCCGCAAAAGACGATTTTTATGGTGAAATTTAATTGTTTTACTTTAGATAGAGCTAGATTTTATTTAGGCGACTGTTATTTATAGAATTCTTAGGAGCAATTACATCGTATTTGATAAGATTTCTTCCCATATTTAAGATGTAAGTATAAAAACAAATAAATAAAATGAAAAATCCGTGAAAGCAATTTTTTTTCAAACTCGGTATCTTAAAGGATTCCGTTAAGTCTTAAAAACTGCGACAAATGAAAACTTTTAACAGTTTTTACCAAAATTACCTTTATAATGTAAAACTATATTTAACTGTTACATTGCATAATTCCTTTGGACTTTGTATACATATATAATACTTATACGTTTTACACTCGTAGCCTCAAGCATTAGAAGCTGTAGAAAATCAGGAACCATGAAGAGAGAGAGACTACATAATTGAAAGAAATTTAAAAACACTTTTATAAGATACAAATTTGCTACATTGTTGCATAAGATGTATTTCTTGAATCATCGATAACCAATTTAAATTGATGAGCACTTCTAAAAAAAGCTCACTGGAATGTAACACATTCATATTTCCAATTTCCCGAAGATATTTTATAATAAGGGACATAGTGAGAGACAGAGTCACCTCCCCTTCTAGTGTCCGTAATTACAATCCCAACCCATTACTCAAAAGAAAAATAAATGTCCTTTTATTATCTGCGAACCAATAGTCTCCGTTCCTCATAGACAGCATGGCCGTTATGAGGTAATGACGTAATTAACTAGAATGTACACCGTTCGAAGGAAAACTGATGTCGTCATCTCACGAGACGAGGGATGCCATCATGCGAAAATGACAGTGACCATACTTTCTGGGTCCATTTTTGGAAAACGCGGTATAATGGATATTGCGGCTTCTTTATGTCTTTTCTGAAAGCGAGGGAAGTAATTAAAAATAGTTCGAAATAAATAATTTTCGTTCTTTTTTCTGATTTTTTTCCCTGGAGGAGATTATAAACATAGGTGTGGTAAATGTATATTAGAAATAAAAGGAATCTCCTCAATAGTGATTTAGGTATTTCTGATGATCATTCATTTAAATTAATCCTGCAAACAAAGTGAAACAGCTTTCATTTTTTATGTAATCCCTTTATAGGTTAAATTTTATGTTAGTAAATATGTCTAAAGAAGAGCTTGATTTTATATAATAATAATAATAATTCACTGCTGTATAAAAAAACCTATGCAATAATATATCAAATAATTTATTAATGAAGTGCTGGGCATAATTTGTCTTGTAGAGTGTGGGAGGCATATATTGTCATATTGGTAAAGCGTGGGATACCAGTTCAGATGTCGACCTCGCCACTGGCCGAAGGTTGAAAATTTTGAGATCCATTGCCAATAGCCCAGGAGTTGCTTTAGAGTACGATATTAGTAAACATTCAACAAATCAATCAATCTCGTACAATTTAGTATTAAGTAAATAAGAAGAAAATATTTGATGCAGCGAAATATTCGTGACCGTGGTAGCCGGGTTGTCATGGTCGTGAACTTGTTGACAGCATTGTCGTTTCGCTGTACGATTACGCTGCTTTAGAGTACGATATTAGAAAACATTCAACAAATCTAACAATAGCGTACAATTTAGTATAAAAATAAATAAAAAGAAAATACTTGAAGTACAGCGAAATATTCGTAACCGTGGTTGTCGAGTGGTCATGGTCACGAACTCGTGGAAAGCATTGCCGATTCATGGCCCGAGTCGTGGTGCCGCAGAAAACCTACTGTGGGAGGGGGGAGGGTCTAATGCACATTAAATCTTTCGAGAAGGAAAATCCTTTCATTGTGTGGCGGGGTGGGGAAGATCGAAGAGGGAGTTGCCAGCTCAGGTGCCATCCTTTTCACTTGACCATGGTTCAAAAATAGGAGACCCTCGGCCAATAAATATAATTTTGTTTCGGAGTGCGACTCAAATTTAAAAATCAGAAAATGAAAAGAAATATATTCTTATTAACTTAAAATTAGCCTGACAAAAAATTTAGAGAGTCAATCTTATTAGTGATAAGGGGGTGGGGGGAGTTAGATATTGACATAATGTGTGATACATTGTTTGAATGTTTTTTTCCCATAAATTATAATAATTATAAGAATGAAAAATTTTGAAATAAATTGAACTTTTATAATTTTATTACAAAATTTAATTGACACTTATTTACAAAATATTTAGAAATTCATTCCACATGGTCTTTAAATGTTTTTTATTTGTACCAAATTTGAAAATCTTATAAAAGTTTACCTTCATGCAAGTTATGTTATTAAAATTGAAGAAAGTTCATCTGTATTGAATATTAATTGCATTTTACATTTGTGTTGTACTTTTAATTTATAGTATTTTACTCACGAAAAATACAAACATTTTTCTTGTCTTGTTTATTTTAAAAGAAAATAATTTATTTATCTTTCAGAAGAAAGTTTCATGGGAACTAAGTATATCACTTACCATAGTTCCTCGAACATAGCGTCGCAATTCGTCGCCAATCACTTCCATTATATCGTAAGACGTGATGGATGGTGGTGCATTCTTTCTCGCTAGCAGCGCCAAACGTGAACTGTGAGGTACAGAAAAATTTAACCTAACGAATGAAGCTTCAGGGTGACTGAAAAACGTGTTCCACGATTCTTGAGGCAGAAGTGTCCGTGAATCTTCGTTTCCCGGTAGTAATTCTTCATATTCAGATATATCACGAGGTACTACGACGCAAACGGGCTGAGGTGTTATCACATGTCCAACATCTGTAAAAATAATATTGAAACTTTTCTAGAACACATCATACATAGCATAAAATTTTATAACAAAACATTTATGGAAAGGAAAATGGAAAAGTATCAAAAGTGATTCAGACATTCCTAAAAATTGAAAAAAGATATTTATTTTTATAACCATTATTTTTTTTATTATATTGCCTTCTAATAGCCAACTTTCATGCTTTTGGAATATTTAAAATATTTTTGTATAATTTTGATCTATACATTTTTTATTTTTAGTGTTGTAAATATTTGAATTTTCTTATCCGACATGTATGCTTAAGTGTTGTGGAAAAATGCCATCTTTATCGCATCTTATTTTTATAATTCAATATTCAAACTTGATCCATTAAATCAAAATTGAAGGTTCTATACAGATCCGGTCTTCAAAAAATTTTCTATTTAAACATTAATTAAACGTTTTTTTAATTATTTTTGAACAAATTATAAGTATTTTATATGTGATTTATTATATATGATTATTGATATCAATGCAAAATGTTCAAAAATCACTAATTATTTAAAGGATCAATAATTGGATAAACACATCATTGCTTTTTTAAGATTTAAATTTCTACATATACATATACTTTTCTAAATTGTTAGTATTTTAAACTAATAATAAACTGTAAATCATGTTTATTTTTGTGGCGTTAGCTTTTGATTTTGACTTGTATATACATTACAATTAGAAAACGAGAACTACTTTCATGCCGTTAGTCTTCTTTTGTATCCTTATTAGTATATCATTGTTAGTCATCTGTAATACGCTTGAAGAAAGATAAGAAATTACAATATATATTTAAAATGATGTGCACCGATTTGGTAACATAATTCAAATTGCATTCCTTTAAAAAATTTACCCTTTAAGATTGCCTAAATTTTATTTTTTACAACATTTAAGATAAATGTATCATTAAAATTAACATTTAAAATGCACTGTATTAATTTTTTGAAATATTGTCAATATTATTAGCCCATCTGCAAAATAGGCTAGGTATTATTTTTTTTTATCAAGAAAAAAATTTGTAAGAATTTTATTATTTATTTGCTACTTTTATAGCAGTTAAAATAAAACAGAAACACTGCTGAATCCTTAAAACCAATTGTTCTTAAAAGTGTTAGATAAAAAAAATAGTGCAAAACATTATAAATGAGCTATTTGTTATAATTTAATGTTAAACATTGTTGTAAGTTTGCAACACCATTTTTTATAAAAATTAATTTCCATTGTAATGTTTCTCTTTTTGAGACTTTTACGTCAAGCTTTATAGCTAGACGTTAGGATGAATTTTTAGTGATTTCATACTAAATGCTTAGATATGTCAAGTTTGGCCATGATATAATGATATTTATTCATTGATAGAAAAAATCCTTGAACTCTATTGAAGACGAAAATAAAAATATGTTCGTATAATTTAGTTTAACGGAAGAAATAATTACTATGCAAACTACACTCATGTCCATAAATTAAGGATAATGAAGTTCAGGCAAAGAAAGAGACAGAAGCAAAACAAATTTGACTTATTTGTAAAGTCTATTTGTTAAACAAAAGGTAAAGAACAAAAAAGATGCTATATGTTTGACATAATTAATAAAAATTTCTATTTTTACTCCCTGGAGCAAATTTAAAAAAAGAACCTATTTACAAAAAACAGTATAACATGGTTAGTATCATGGTTAATACGGAGTATGTCTCCCGGACGATGCAATACAGGCCTTACAACGCCTACGCATGCTGAATATCAAATTATCAATCTGATCGTGGGGAATATTACACCACTCATCAAGCAATGCCTTCCGAGGTTCCGGTAGACAGGTGGGAGGGGGTTGACGGGCTGCAATTCGTCGGCAAGCATATCCTACACATGCTCTATTGGATTCAAGTCCGGTGAGAGTGCTGGCCAATCCATACGGGTTATATCCTCCGATTGAAGGCCTTCGTCTACAATGTTTTCACGGTGAGGACGGGTGTGGTCATCCATAAACAGAAATTCAGCACCCATGGCGCCCCGAAACAAACGTACATGTTGTTCCAGAATGACATCCCGATAGATGTGGCCTGTCATCGTTACACTCTGAACATGCAGGTCAGTTCTGGAACCAAGAATAATTCTTCCCAAACGAGCCCTCCTGCACCACCGTAACGGTGTCGTTTAATGGTGTTCTATTGGTGGTAACGGGTACCTGGCGCTCTCCATATGAAAGACAGGCGAGAATCAGACTGCAAACTAAACCTGGACTCGTCGGAAAACATCACACAAGACCCCTGTTGTGGTGTCCACAATGTATGCTCTCTACTCCAGGTTAATCTCAGGCGACAGTGACTTGCGGTAAGGGGAACACATCTGACAGGCCTACGAGCATATAGACCAATGTGCCCTAAGCGTCTGTACGCGGTCTGCCTTGAAACTGTCATACCGGTAGCTGAAGAGAGCTGACGAGATAGGTCTAATGCTGTGCTCCGTCTGTTTCTTTTGGCAGTAACTGCCAAATACCGGTCCTCATTCGGCGTTGTAACTCGGGGCGACCTGTGCTGTAACATATACTCACATTACCATCATCTTGGAATCGTTGCCAAAGCCTGGGGAAGACACTCTGGGCGATTCCAAGCTCCTCGGATACTTTCAGCTGGGTACGTCCACATTCCAGTCGTCCGATAATTCTACCACGCAAAAAATCATCCAAATGCTTCCTTTGTGCCATAACTATACGGTCATTGCACTGAAAGTCTTTTAAGGCACTTGTGAACAATTTTACTTCTTTGAAACCATTCCTTATATACACCTCTCTTACACTATCGTCATTGTGACGTACTATCCGCGCCATCTGGTGGTTTCCTGTAATTTTCTTATTCTTCTTCAGGATGTGTGTGATAATTCTACAGGTGAAATTTTTATTTTCGAGATCAACTTCTGTGTGATTCTGAATTACCCTTAATTTATGGACATGAGTGTATATTAAGCGAAACAAAAAATATGATCAACGCTTTTAAAAATTCTATTACATTATTCCCATTGATATAAATATGCTGTTTGTCTAAAATACTTCAAGCATTTATTATTTAAATGTACTTATTTTAATGTACTTGGTAATGTTAAATAATTTCCCTAAACAAATTGATTCCTCTTCAATACAATCTTCTTTGAAAAATATTTGATCTATCATTAATCTCTGATCCATAGTTCTGAAAAATACTTATATTTTAATTAAAGTAGAATATATAAATCCCCTAAAAAAGAAACGTTTTCTTAAGATCCTTTCCTTTCATATCTAATCCGACATTTCTATCCTCCCTTGAAGTGATATTTTCTTTATTCCTTTCTTTCACGATTTCTTAAATCCGTCAAGTCTATTTGCCTCATCAGGCAAGTCTTTCTTGTAAACGGCACTCAAAACTAAAATGTATCCACTCAACGTCTTTTCCGGAGTACTTCTATGAACAATCTAGACATCCAAGTCATTTGCATAGTTACAAAGAAATAGCAGCAAAAAGAAACGTGGAGAAGTGTCAATATCGTGGAATTACATTTAGCGCAATCAGCATCTGATTCATTGCAGATCCTTCGTCGAACAGAATTAGCAAACTCTTCTCGCCTTGCCATTGTCGACCCTTTTCACAAAAGGGAAGCCGACAAGACTTGTGCAGAAAAATTATTTCTATCGGCTTCTAAGGTCCCTGCAGTTCGTATAATGAGTCCCTGCAGCCTGGAATTATCCCTCCTTTTCAACTGGGAGAAGTTAGAAAACAGCGAAATGTGTCAGATTAATGGGATTATCGGATCCATTTCAAGATGATCGTGTTTTGTCCTCTGTTTATGCTTTGCGACATTTCGGAGTGTTACTTTAAGGCGCTGGGAATGGAAACGTGAGATTAGACAAGTTACATCTGCGAGGCAAAGCTAAGAAAAAAAATATTCTGTATGCAAATGCTTGAGTGTAAAATACCTAGAGTGATCTTCATTTTAAATTGGAATTTGAAGAAGAATTTAATTTCTAGAGTAAAAAGAAACTCGAATGAATAAAATATCCATTGAACTTTAAAAGAATATACTCAGCTAATTTCAAAAACTCGTATTTAAATAGTAAGTGTGATTAAATTTTAAGTTAGACATTTTTCAGATGATTAAGATCCCATCATTGTACAACAAATAGATTTAATAATACATTTTCATATATTTATTTTTAATTATTTATGTAAAACTAACTAATTTTATTAATTGCCTTCAGGGGAAATGGTATATTATCAGCAAACTTATACACAAGGAATTTAATTATGTACATAAAATGCTTTACAGTACTTACTCTTATAAAATATAAATAAAGCTGAATATTTAAAAAAAAGTATGTTTATGTATGTATGTTGTTGTTGTTACTTAGCCACCTGATCTACAGTAACATCAGATCAATGTCCACGAAATTCATCGTGGCTGAGGGCTAAGATTTTTACGCCTGTCGTTAGCCTTAGCTTTTAGCAGCATGCAGGTGACAGGACTATTTTGCTCGGTTCCACCCCAATTTTGAGGAAGAACACCCCGGGGATGGTCAGGATATCCCACCTCTCTTCCCCTTTCACCAACCTCACGAGAGAACTTGAGGCTCGAGGACTATTTAGAGTACCCAAATATACGAACCATATATGATGTTTATATATGAAACATGCCATCCTTTTGAAATACAAAGTATATTTCTAATGAGCGTTATGTAATTTTTATACACTTAAACATATGTCTCATTTAAGTAGAAATAATTGGAATGGATATGTGTGTAAATTGGATATTCTGAAAATGTAATATAAATTTATTTCAGAAATATTTGGCTTTATAAAAAAGAACAAATTGAAGCCCAAGATTATTTTCTTGTTTGTTATGAAATTGTCCTGATTGAGAACAAATGCAACGAATAGTGAAAAGAAGTGAAAAGAGAATACAAGTGAAAAGAAATTGTTATTTTCTGTCACGAATTTCACCATGTCATGGGTTTGGTGGAATAAGTCTATTTTACTCAAATTTGTCCTTAAGTAGAGACTGACTCCATAGGGTGTTAAAGAAAATATCGAATGATATTTTGAGTTCTTATAGAAGAACTGATCGATCTTGAACATCATTTTGATTGACAGATTAAGTTGTGAGGGATATGAAAAACCCTATTGGTTTATTATCCCTAAAAATTTGTTTTAATATTATTCAGATTTAATTTGAAGTTTTCAGCGAGTTATGTTAACAGCATAATACAAGCTTGCATATGCTATGTTTGTGTAGTTAGAAATGATTGGAGCAATGCAGAGTGAATTGAAAGCAAATTGAAGTTTCTTTTTCTATAGTGGCCTCTTAATTTTATTTTAAGTTAAAGCAGACACACAGAATACTTGTTAATTTTTTCTATTATATAATATTTGTTTCGTTATGATTTATGATCTTCTCCCAGAAAAAAGATATCTCACTCTTTGTATACAATATCGATTAACTCTTTCAAAAATTAAGATGAATTAAAATATTTTTCATAAAAAAAGGTAAATAATAAATTTCTATCTTTCATTGTGTTTTTTGGAGATGTAGTTACTTAAAAATATGCTGTTAATTTAATTTAATTTAAATGAATTATTCCATAAAAATTTTAAAACATGATCATTATTTTTTAAAATAAATTAATAAGCACTTGGTTATATCGACGTCAGTAATCATCAGTACATTAAAAGGGATTTTCTTCGGGGAAAAGAATTAGCTAAATTGCTCTTGGCTAATATTTCAATTTTACCTGAAGTAATTTTATTTAATAACGTACGAGTTTCTAAAATAAACTTATCAGGCATTTCTTGAGCTTAATATAATTGGATTTATAATGGAACCATGGATTATTTTGTTGAAATTCTATTTTCCATAAAATTTTTACTTTATCGTATAAGTCGTTTTACAAATTGAATAATTAAAAAAACACACAATATTGTCTGATAAAAAATGCAAAAATAAAATAAAAATTATGACAAAAAAAAATTAATTAAGGTAATATTGATTTTACGTCAAATTTATAGAAACTCAAACTTGAAAATTAATACATTTTACATTAGTGAAAAATGTGACTCATAAAATAAATTATAAATTTGATGGTAAAACTGTATATACATTTCTTATAATTTTCTTTTTATATATCTTATAATGTTTTATATTAGTAAATCTATCTGTATATATATGCATAAATATTTTATTTGCGGTGACTTAAATTAGCAAAGGATAATTTCATGCAAAATCGACTTCAATAATTATAAGAAAAAAATTAATTAACAATTCTGATGTTGATAATAACACTTTAGATTAAAATAACAATTTAAATAATAAAGGTATTATTAAAATTTTAAAATATGATTATAATCACTGTGTGACTGTAAGCATATAGTTACTAATTAGCTAATTAGATATGCACCTTTTCACTTTGGCTACATGTAACTGAAAGGGAAAAATTAATACAAAATCGTTATTCAACTTGAACAATCATATGGAAAAGGTTTTACTAAAAAGTCTTGATTTTCAGATTTTAAATATATTAAAACAATGTAATTAAAATACACTATTTTAAAATAAACTTATTTTTTCAAATAAAAAAAAGCTTTTATGGCAGCTATTACATTTATTAATTCTAAATTAATGTATATATATATAATCTACATTTGCAGAAATATACCAATATATACTTAATATTTTTTTTCTAAATACATAATCCCATCTTTTTTGTTTGAACACTACGCCTTTGATGATGAAATTGTTAATACACTGTGAATTTCTTATAAACTTCAATTAATTTCTGAAAATTGACATAAGTTTCAGAAACATCATTTTATGAAATTTAGGAGATACTACAAAGACTATTTTTGTTCATTTTAAGTTAATTTCTTTTAGCGAAAGTGAAAAAATTTGAAATTAATATCAGTATAATAAATGTTATATCCGCAAGAACTACGGCGGGAGGTTTCATGCAGCAAATGTTCCAATGATTTGTTTTCTGAGAAAAGGAGTAAAAAGTGAAATTAAACGTGTTTCATTCAACTTAATGAAAAACAAACTATTAGCGTGAAAGTATTTAAATATAATCATTTTAAAAGCACCTGAAAAATTGAGATAAGGGCTTTATACAATTTCATATAACAGGTAATACAACACTGTAATAAGTACAGTTAGAATTTTTAACTATAACAATTTATAGAAAAATCATTCTTTAAAAAATGAAAGACCATTTATATGTATTTTCATAAATCTTCTCATCCATTTTATGTTGTATGGAATTAGTTTGGACCTGTTGGAGAAGCAGTTTTATATACAGCCTAAAGTTTTGATATGCGACTCTATCTTAATATGGTATTCAAATATACCCCTAAAAAGAGGATTGGATTAAAACGTCAACAAAGGTGCATAAAACCTATTAAAACTTTCAAAATAACTCTTTTCAATACCCAGAGTCTCTCTTGCTTGGTTTAAAAATGCACAAGTTTTTATTGACATAGAAGTAAATTCATCTCAGACAAAAATTTAGTGCGTAAAATGAGTAATCTTGTACCGAGATAAATGGAGCACCATGTGAATTCCGATTCTTCTCGAGACATGTCTGCTTCGCTCATAGTAAAAGAAACCCACAAAGATTCTCTTCAAAGAAAAAGTGCGTTATGCCATGTATTTCATGATTGATATTCCTCCATTCATGCATAATCTTTCACGATGGTGAACTAATGTAAGTTTAATATGTTTTAGGGACCGCCGAACGCGTAGTCCCATTGGTGAAGCGGTTTTGTACAATTTGGGAGCAAGTCTTATATACTAGAAAAACCTCTTAGCGATTACTGATGCATTCGACTAGAGGTACGCGGACTCCTTTGGGCTATTATTGTTAGATAGTGCTCCTGCTTCTTGATTGTGTTCCTCGACGACTCTCATTTTTTCGTTGCGTAGCTTTGCCATGCAAAGAAAAACTTCTGTAATGGATAAGTATGTTATATTTTTATTCCCCGTTATACTTAAGCATTTCTGATTATTTTTTCACTTATAAACCTAAACATTATGAGAGAAAACATTTTAAAAGGAATAATGCCTAAAATATTAAGAACATTTATTTTACATTTAACTCAGATTTCGATGAATTCGCATATTTTAACTTCACATGAAATACTTATAACTTTAAAAGATGTTTTCAGTTGGATAATACAGATGTTATAATCATAGTGATAATATTATCCTAACTTTTTATTATACAAACCTTTTTTTTAAAAGATTTATGTATTTTTCTGTTATTTCGTATATATGTGTATTTAAATAAGAGTAAATATATGCTATTTTTGAAAAAAAAATTAATTGTAATAATAATAATTATTATATATATATATATATATATAATTCTAAAATGTGAGGGAAAAGGGGAATTCATTCAGTCCTTTTAGTGTGTTCTACAAGACTGGAGTTTATGATGTAGTAATACATTATATCACACATACCTTAAAATATTATTTATTATTATCAAATAATTTTTAATTCAAAAAGTGAATATATTTATTCGCATTTATATTAATGAAATATATCGACTTTTTTTATATAAGCAAAGAAGAAATTATTTTTTCTATTTAAAAAATAACATTAATTTTCAATATAATACCTTTTTTATATAAATAACAACAAATATTTAGAACATGCAAATATTTAAACTAGATGGATTTATTTAACATTAGTTCCTATTTTAGAGGAATTATTTTAACAGTAAAATTGAGTTGTATTATGTAAATGATTATATTTGAACTAAATACATATATAATATTACAGGTATATTATTTCTTTAAAAATACAATTATAATCATTATTCGTCCTAACAGAGTAGAATCCCAAAACCTCGACTAAATGTGGACCGAAGGGTGACCGAATTTATGAAAATACCGAGGTATAAAGGATGGTACTAAAAAAGAATAAGTACGAGTATTTCTTCAAAAAATACAATACTACTCTTGTGTGTATTGTTTGCTTAAGAATACAACAGAAAAATAAACTATCCGAACACTCTTAAATAAAGAAAAAATACGCGCTTTATGAAAACATAGAATATTTATTACAGAAAAATGTAAATTAATGAATACATAGTATACATTAACTTACCTGATAAGACACACCTCAGAAAAATAGTTTGTAAAGTCATAAAGTTGTCTATTGTGAAAATTAAGTAGTCGTTTACGAAACAACTATTTCTTTTTTAAAAGAAATGCGTAATATCTTGCTGTCTTCGGTATTTTACTTAGCGGTTTGCTGCTTTATCACGATGACGACGAAGAAAAACCAGTTCAGTACTAAAGCTCATTCATTACTTAAAGCTAACCTCCTTGAAAGGCAAGTTAGAAAGACTTTAGTCCTTCACTATGTGATTTTTGAGGAGTTCCTACGATTTCCTGAATGTTAACGTCTTGGACATTTCCCGGCATTTTTTGAATAACTCGGACAGCAGCAATAATTTCCGCACCGTACTTAATGTCTTACTAGGTGGTGTAAGTCGTGGTGATTTTTGACTTGCAATAGTGTGACTGAATTATCAGGACTGTTGGGTTATAGAGTATCGAGTTTTCGGGACTCTACTGTACTTATTTTTAAAAAAAGATAGAAGCATTGCCTACCTTTAGTTAGTAAAGACAGAGGAGTTCCTGTTGCACCACCACTTTGCCTTCCATCTTCCACAACAATACAAGGAGATGTTCCTTCTAAAGCTTCATCCATTCCCCCAACAGCTACAATAAAAATTAGATACTGTAATGCAAACTGAGTTTACAAATAAATAAAATGTACTGCACTTAAGTCTCTCTTTAGCTGCTTGAAAACCCTTAAGGTATTTAAATACTAGTTATTACAATGCCATTATAAAAAAAAGATGACATTATTTGCATAGTAATTCTTTGTATTAAACTGGGTGAAAAAGGCATACTATAAATAACAAATCTATATTAATATAATATATAGTTGTACTATTGCAAACGAGTATAAAACCATGATAATGCAGCAAATACCATTTTAAAGTAATTCATAACCTCCAAAAAATCACATAATGCAAAGCTTTTAGAAAAAGGCAAATAGGAAAATACTGAATGTCATTAATATCGATAAATTCGATAGAGTATTATGATTTAAAAAATCATAATAAATCAGTGTATGCAAACAAAAATAAATAAAAATAACGTTGATTAGCAGTCATTTTGATTTCAAAAGTGTATTTTATTGGAATATATAAATATGTCATGCATTAACCATAATGTATATCAACGTATTTTATTTACTTCCTATATAAAATGCTCGCGTTGTATGTTTCTTTTAAAAAAATATATAATTGAATATTTTTTGATAAGTAAAAAAAAATGTTCACGCTTTATCAAGAGACTCAATCGTATTCAAATTATTTTTTATAAATTTAAAATATTTTATCTTTCTGTTAATATCACAGAATATAAATATTATGTGAACATTTTCCAGTGAATTTATGCTACAAGCATTATGATTAATATTATTATCAATTTTCGTTCAATTTGCTTGAAAATAATTTCACATTCCACCAGATTTTCATTTTGTTGCTGAAATTTACGGAATCAGTACATAAATTCGAGAAACAGATAAACTTTCCATAGGTAATAGTTTTTTAAAAAAGAGCTACTAATATTATTTGTTATTTATAGCACAGATGGTAACTGAAATTTAGTTATTGCAATTGATACCATAATGTATATTTGAGTTAAGAGCATGAAATGTGACTTTAAAAATATTTATAAAATTTCTAACGATCTATTACTATTTCCTCAATTAACTATGATTGTCAATTTACAAATATAATTTAATAATTATGTATTTTTTTATTTTAAATGATATACTGCTCTAAAATATACTTTAATATGAAGGAAATAAAGTATTCTAATGGTGTAAATGTATAATAAATATAAGATGGTTTTGTATTTATTTTCCTGAATTATTGTCTTATGTTTGAAATTTATATTAAATATAGCAGCGATGGATTCTTACAAGCACTATATTTAGTTGAATTCTGTATAGTTTTTAACACAAAATGGAATAAAAACATTTTAAAAATCCTTATTCGCCATGCATTTTTCTCCTACGCCTTATGAGAGCAACATTTTTACAACCCATTCCCAAAATAATCGAATTACTTATGAAAGTACGTACAACGTTAACAATTACCCTTTTTTTTAATGCTAAAATAAAGCAACCGTGACACGCATGTGATGCATGCCACCATTCAAGTGTATTGCTGACACTTTCAACGCTTCATGTAGCGAGAGCAGAACAGGAGGACTTAGTTATCTCAAAATGGAATGTGCAGCGAAAGAGACCTTTTCTCCTAGGAGAAAGAAAAAGGTTTTCTGCTGCGAGGCTTCCCCAGTATCAAATTTATGCCTTCCTAATTTGAGTGCTATTCGCCCTCAGGGGCAGAAAGTGAAACGCAGAAGGAGCATATGCATTAATGATAAAGAAAAATTTCGCTATTAAAGAAAACTTTTACGGCAGCCTTGATGCTTTTATAGGAAGCTCCTTTGCATATTTTATGAGTGCAAGAACTTTTATCTTCTTATGAGATAGAATTCTGTGCACGGGCAGGCGAAGGAGGGAAGAGTAAGAGATATATCCCGTGAAGGCTTCCGTGAAAATGTGAATAAAAGTTTAGTATTCTAAAACTGTTTGCGAAAAATTAAGTTTCTTTTAAATACTTGGGAGTGTTAGCAATAGTTAAAAAAAGAAGTGCAGTTAAGGAAAAAAATGCATCGATAGAAATTTCTACACTAGCGTTTTAAAAAGGCTTTTCATAATATGAAGGATGAAAATAAAAAAAAAATACATGGAAATATATTCATAAAATATTCATGGAAAATATAATGCATAAAGTTTTGTAAATATTATTATATATTGTACTAATATATATTTAAAACACGATTTAGAGAACACAAAAATAGGAAAATAAAAATAAGATCTATAAGAGATATATATATATATATATATATATATATATATATGTATATATATATATATTAATAATATCAAGAAATTCTTCCAATGCTGCTTAGATCATGACTATCCTTTTAACTTCTTGAGAACATATATTCATCACAAATACATTAATCGTCTTGCTATTTCTGATTTCAAAACCACCATACAACAATACGATTTCAAAGTCAGCATTTTAGTGGTTTTGTTGTGAAGATTCTGTCTTAACACTCTTCACACAGTTTATTTTTTAAACACCCTTCTTAAAAATCCTATAATATGGAAAATTTCTACATTTTTAGCAACCAAACCAAATTTCTACATTTTGACAACCAACCAATTTTCTACATTTGTGACAAACAACCAAGTTATAGCCTACCAAATTTGAATGTAATCTTTCTTGGCGTCTTCTTTACAAGCTGGTATAAAGTCTGCGTTTAAGTGCAATTTAGATTTTTATCACAACATATAAAAGCTTTCCATCTGTTTCAAGAGTGTTGGATCTCCTGGAATAAGCTCTGTGAGCAGAAGTTTTAAAATCTTTTTGGAAGAATCCTTTTACTGGTAATTCTTTTGATATTTTTCTGCTTAAACAATTTGGGAGAATTTTTTGCTTAATAGTAGTCGGTTGTTCTTTCATATTTCTATGAGATTTTTTATACTTTGGAATTTTTATACTTTGGATTTTTTATACTTTGGATTTTTTATACTTTGGATTTTTTATACTTAGAATTTTTATACTTTAAATTTCTATTTATTTTATTTTGGTTTTATTTGGTTTTATTACCGAGTTGCAAAGGGGGAAGGTTGGCGCCTTCAAACTAGTTTAACCCCAATTATTCGGTCCTAAGTCCGAAATTGCATTTTGACTCGCTAGGTTCTTATTTGTATTTCATTAGATTTGATCTTAATTTTTTCCCCTGTTATGTTCTATATTTTATATAAATTTTTTCCATATATATATATATATATATATCATTCTTAATCACACAAAATAAACGTGAATAAAAATTTGTGTAAAATGGGTAGAAAAAAATAAATATGTTTAGCCCTTGAAAGAGCTGAAGTTAGATAATACGAATAAAAATATGTTTAAATTCAAACATGTTAAAAATATTTCAAAATACGTAACTTTATGCAATGTATAATTTACAAATGTTCAGTCAATATCAGCTAGAAATGTTATTACATAAAGTACATTCCTGTATTGAAGTTATTTTTTTTGTTTATGCTGTTGCGAATCTGTGAAAAAGAATCAATATAAGTCAATAATCAGAACAACGTATGAAAGTTGGTATTTTTAACATCCTTTTATAAGGTTACCTTTGTATGTAACGGAATCTTTGAACTTGATTTTTACCCACTTTAAAAGGTCAGATTAATTCGAAATTTTGTTCACTTGTCCAGGACCGATGACAATACAATAATTTAATAATTTTGTTCCATTGTCCTGATCAAGATCATCAGGATTAACAATTTCCAATTTTCGAATCCCATCCCGCATCTGGTGAATAATTTCAGATCCCATTTCCAGATTTGGTGACTAAAATATTAAGTTACAACTTATTTCGAGTAACTATAAAAGGGTGTCTTTTATTTTTTTAAAACTATAATTTATTATAAATTAACATATTCCTCTACTATAAAAAGAATTTTTTACTATATAATTAGAAATCTAGGGATATGATTAAATATGTTGTCAGTATATTTCAGTAGACATATTATAGTAGCAAACTGAGATTAAGTTTTTAAAGCTTAAATTTTTTAACGTCGAAGATTTGTAAACGAAGTTTAATTTGAATCAAAGAAAATTGCATGCAATTTCCCTTTTTATGATTTTTCAAAAAATGAAACTTTTAAAGATTTATGCATGGCTTAAAGTATTAATATTTGTGTCATTATAGTGATAAAATTTATAAGACTTTATTAAATATGTTATGCATTTCTTCACTGAAAACAAATTCATAAAGCAATGACATTAACAATTATTTAATTTTTCCTAAAAATATGCAGAATACCATATTAAGTAAGCGATTTTGTTTGAATACATTGGTCATTCGAGTACCTGAACTGATTTATTTTGAAAATTAGAGGTTCTTAACTTTTTTTATTTTATTACAGGCTTCATAACACACTTGTTACAAAATTGCATTTTTTTTTTATTAATGGAAAATAATAAAATTGCATTATTTTATTATTTTGCAGAGTTTTCGAGTCATTTCATAATTAAATTATTCTGTGTTTCAGAAATCTAATCGCAATCTTATTTTGAGGTTATATATATTGATAAGATTGCTATCAGTTTAATAACTTAACACATACAATATTTGACTGGTAATAAAATTTTCATTTTAAAATGGGCAGTTTTGAAAAAAAATTTTTTTAAATACCTACGTTACAGTTAAAGTTATTTTATTTAAAGAAACTCATAAATTATATGTTTTGAATCATTTAAACTTTTTTACAACAGTAGTTACTTATCTTGGAAATCACGTAAAGGCAGATATAATTAAAATGCAGAAAATAAAAAAATGAATAAAAATAGTATTTATTTACAAGAAGTCTTTTTTTTTCTTTTATAGCTTTTCATTAATTTTCTTTTCTAAGTAAATTTTGTTCGTTTTACCAGAAAGTGATTCAATATTATGATTTTCATTGTTTCAATTGGGGGAATAAAACAGTTTGATTCAGAGAGAAGCAAAGTACAACTCAACAAAGTTGAATAAATTTAGTTTTACTTTGATATTTTTTTTAACTTCAATATAATTATTTTTTAACTTTATGCATACTTTAATTTATTAATGTACATAGATATTTTTCTTTAAGAAAAGAGTGTGATACAAATAAAAAAAAAGAAAAGTATTCAGCGAATGTAGACAATAAAAAAAGATTTTCCAAATTAATTTAGGAGAAAAAAAATACTTTTTTTTATGTATTTTGAAGTGAAGCATATGAAGCTGATTAAAAACAATTTTCGACTGTCCTTCTTTTAAGTTGTAATACGCTTTAATTTGATTACACCTAAAGCTTCAAAATTTCATTAGATCTATTTTCTTTTTTACAAAAAACAGTGAAAGATTTTTTAAAAAAAGAGAAAAAATCTCCCTAACAAATATTTATAGCTATGATAAATGAAATAGTTTGAAAGAAATATTCTTTAAGAATGGTGATATTACTGATATTTCAATTTTCTTTAGATACGATTCATACTTTTGTTTTATCATTTTCTCTGAGAAAAAAACAAGAAGTTAAATGCATTAGTTTTTTTTTTCTTTGCTTAGAGTTTTGTTGTAGAATAAACTACTTCCCGCGAGCTCCATTGGGCCTGTATCAAAATATCAATTTTGTAAATAAAAATTTAAAAACATAATTTATAAAAAGTGTGGGAAAATTATTATAGTTAGCTTTTTTCTAAAACTCTATTTTCAGAATTGCTGTGCTGAAAGATAATTTAAAACACTGACAGTTAAACAGCTTTTCCTGGGGAAAAAAGCAATTGTGTGTATGTGTAAACTGTAAGCAAAATATAGCTGTACTATAGAAATTAAAATTAAAATAAAAAACAGTAGAAAGTTATTGGAAATTGTTGAATTTAACGTGGTGTTTTTGGGCCACACTTTTAAAATTTTAATTTAAAAAAAATTCAAATATGTATAACAATACATTCATTATTACTGTACAAAAACATTTTTTTTATAAATAATTCATCCAATAAATTATTTTATAGTAAAATATCATTATTGATTATAAGCAAGTGCAGTTTTGCTGAACTTTTTCAAAAATAGATTACCTGAATGTACCTCATAATAAAATACAAATCTTTTTTTTCATATTTTTAATTTATATTTAATAAAAATTACGTTACACACAAAATTTCTGACGTATTTGAACTTATTTTTTAAAATAAGATTTGTACTAGAAATTTAAATGTAGTTTTATAACTCGTTGTTTTTAATATATATTTTAAGGGGAAAATACATGAATTATTTATCTTTTAAAATTAAATATAAAATTAATAAATTCCATTCGGCCTGCTCTAAAAACCAAGAATTTTAAAGAACTTTACCCAAGTTGTTTGAATTAAGAAAATATATATGAAAATAATATTTTGAATATGTTTCAGATATATCTCATGAGATTTCAGTAAGCCTCTTGTCAAATATATAGACAATATATGCTTTTCAATATCAAAATAATCTTATAAACTCTGCGATCCATATTGCTTAGAATAATTTTCATAATCTTATCAGTACTTTAAAATTGGCTCTAAAATTTCATTCTCTGTAAAGCAAATTCCTTCAACCCATTTCCAAACATGGTTTTTTCAATTATAACCCCCTACACCCAATCAATTCGAAAAGATTATGAGATTATAACCCTCTTCTATCTCAGTCTTCTTCCGAAGATAAACTTTCGTTAGTTCCTAATCTCACTATCAAGATGTAAATACACTTCCTGTTTTTTACCAACCCGGTGTCGTATCTCGCGATTTAATTCGCTAGATTTTTTTCCTTACAAAAGATGAGAAGCAGCATTTAATTAAAATGCTTCAAGTTGTTTTCCTACTTTTTCTGTTCTTGGAATTTCTTACCAGGCTATTTTGGATTCTTCGGATGAGTGAATCTACAGAACCTATGCACAGGCAAAGATTATGGACCAAGGATTGCTGATGTTTGCTTAGCATTTAAAGTATTCAGAAAAGGAAATTAAAAGGTTATATTGAAAAATTGCATGAGAAGTGTAACTGAGTGTGGAATACGTTAAGTTCCGCTTACAATCCTTCTGCTTTTTGGTTTTTAAATTAAATATTATATTAAACTCTGAAAAGTCAATATTGATCGGGAATTACCCCTTGAGTGCTATGTGATGTGCGTTGGTATGTTTCAGGAAATGAAAGAGAGGAATTCATACTCTTAGAAATCTGAACTTTAGAAGTGTACTTCAGATAGGTAGGGTTAGCTTTGCAATGTTTGAGATGATGCCGTATGTGAGTATAATGGGATGATAGTGTAGTAAGTTACTCCAGTTGTCGATTGAAATGTCAGTAGGTTCAATGATAAAGGTAGTTAGTTCTAGGTTGGTTGTTTATGATTATCGTATATTTTTGTGTAAGCCGAAAATTTTTGGATAATTTTTAAAGATAAAGCAAGGAATTGGCTTATACGCGAATCCACTTATCTCGAATAAATGAAAAAAAACGTAGTTTGAGAAAAACATTCTTTTTTTCCTTCTTCATTTTCGGTTGGCCACGAGCTAGCGAATTTAATACCTAAAAAATTTAGTGTTTTGAATGAAATCTATTCTTAAAGATAAAAAGAGTCACGAAGATCCTTTAAAGTCACTATCTGAATCCGAATAGTTCGTAAAATTCAGATTCACTCATTGGAATGTTTAAATGCATATGATTATAACGTTGCGAATTTTTTTCCTAGTGTTTGAGACATAGGTCGATGATCATGATCTATATAACAATTTCCAGTTTTACAAGGAGAAAAAAAAAGATGCAGATAGTCCGATTAGCACAGACGGTGTAAAAGATAATAAATAAACGTAAAAAAAACATCTTAGGTTGAGATAAAACTACAAGGAATAAACTGTCATTATTGGCGTCTGGCGTTTTGCTTTATAGATATTTGATCGGAAAATATTCCATCATTTGCAACTTTTCTGCTTTCATCACACCATGTTTAAAAAATACAATGATTTGACTTTTTTCCAGTTCGATTGTTATACGGGATTCGAATTTCGGGTAAATTTTTGAAGAAAAAATGAACTTTTGACATATAAACGGATTGGTATATAGATTCGGAAATAAACGGTATACAAAAAACTATATTTACATTACTTACGTATGTTTATAAATCAAAGTAGTGTAGAAAAATACTAAACAGACTAAAAAACGAAATATTTAAAAATCCTTTACATTCAAAAATTTATTTTCTACAAATAACGAGCATCATGCATCGACGTGTTACCATTTTTTATGCATTACTGAAAACTTATTATACTTATATTAATATAATAAAATATTTAAAAGTAGTTATGAGTTATTAAAATAAAGTTTGTATTATTTACTTCATAGGGAAAATGTACATACTATTTGAATTAATTTGTTTGGATTTAAGAAAATTAGAAGAGGATCTATTGAAATATGATACGTATTGAATTCAGTTTAAAAATGATTGATAATGCATCAACAGTTTTAAGCTCACTTTCTCTGATGACAATGTATTAAAAGGGCTTAAATATGAAGGGAAAATAGTTTTTTTTTTACTTTAATTTAAAAATGAATTTCATTGCATTAATCTTTCTTTAACCCATAATACAAAACTGGAAAGACGAATCTAAGTTTGCAATACATTATAATTACAAGTATGAAAACGCTAAAACATATTTAACCCTTATAGAGAATTTAAATTTAGGAATTCTGTATGAGAAAAATCGCATATGACATTGTAAAAAATTTCTTTCGGTAACGTCAAACTTTATTATTTATTGTTCAATTTTTTCCCTCAGAACAGCGTTGTTGCTCTCAGCGGTAAAAGAGATACTGTAATAGAAAACAACGAAAACCCTTTAGGTAAATGTTTACGGCTAAATTTTTCTTTTCTGAAGATGCTATAAAATCCACTGATCGCAGCGTTATGGTGACAGTTACTGGCAACAGTGTTTGTTTTCTCACCAGACTTTCAGAAAAATGTACGCAAAACAAAGGAGCATAAAGGGACACATTCGAATATAGAATTTATAAATGATGTTATTTTAATTCGAGTGCATAATGTGCTGCAGAAAAGTTCAATAATATTCTGGATATGTTGTTATAAATTGGGAAAGATGATTTTTAATATATGAAATGAACTTTTATTCATAACCAATAAAACATGTCATTTGTACCCATATATAATAGTTTAACAAAATTTAATGCAATATATGTCAACATAAATTTGCTTGTACTTTTTAGTAGAAATTAACTATATACTATAGTATTGAAACAATGCAGGATTAAGCAATGCGTACACACCCAAATTAAAAATAATAGTTATAACATAAATTGAATCATTCTGTTTCGTTTTTTATGTTTGTTGATGATTGTTTTTACTTACAACCTTCATATTACGAATGAATTTATTTTAAATGAAGACATTTCATTAATCTTAATAAAAAATCAAATAGCTCAGATTATAAATATATTTTGGAAGATTATTTCTTTATATCCTAAGCTATTAGTTTATTAAAGCAATTTATATTATTAAAGATCTTAAACATATAAAATGTCATTTTTGTATATTCAATAATAAATTTAGTTCAACTGAATTTGCTTAAAGAGCATTGCATGTGTATATCTGAGTTTTAGAGAAACTGACTAATTGAGTTTTAATGATTTAAAATTAGCTGAAATTGAGTAAAAACATTACTGCCATTTGGCGCTTTTGTGACTGGAAGCTAATTCCTTCCCCCACTGGAAAGACAAATCCAGTATATTCATTATCGCTAAGGGGTGGGGTTTGGGTTTCAGAACCCTTCCCCCATAAACTAACAGTTTTTTCTTTTTTACCATGGTGATTATGCCTCGGCGTTTTCATTTACGTGTTTTTTAGAATGTAACCCTCCTCATCCCACCCGATAAAGATGTCTGTGTACATATTACTGTTACACGTGATATTGTTACAGCATTCATGTTACAACGGGGAGAGAGGAAGGTTACCAATATCTTAAAGAGTAATAGTTCTCGTAACAAGTAATATCCCCACCCAATTGTAAAGTAATTGTCCCCATCAAAAAGTAATAAAATGAGACTAGATATCTTTGATTGGATTATTTCTTAACTTTTAAATTTGAATATTATATATATATATATATATATAATGCCATTCATTTAATAAAGAATTGAATGAAAATATTGCAAAAAAAATTTCATTATGTACAGCCTGTGAAACACTACAAACGTAGAAAAGAGACAATCTTTTTATTTAATTTAAAACAATGTTTTCTTTTACGTTGTTAGTACAAGTTATTATATTCTAAATTCATTTTAATTTTACATGTAGAAATAACTTTTACAAATGACTTCCATTATGAGAGGAAATGCATAATTTGAGCAAAATTATTTGAAATATGTATACAAAAACATGTATCACTTACCAGCAAAATACGCAACGCATGCTGATAGTATTACTGCCACTATAGTAAGAACAATAGTAGATATTTTCCATGTGCATTTCCTGCTACAATTTTTTCGAATGTGGAACCTAGATGAAGCCATTGCAGCTGAAGCTGAAAATGCTGAAGTTGTTGCTTTAAAAGGCCTTCTTCCTCCAGTTGGAGGAGCTGTAGGAGGCTGAATCAGCTGAGGATTCACACAATTTGTAATTGGAACCATTGGTCCAGTAGTAGAACTCGGTGTGCTGCAGAATACTGGTATGGGATTGCTGTATGTTGCTCCAGTGTTGCTAGATCCTGTACTGTTGTTGGTAGTAGCAGAAATAGTTGTTGCTACTGTTGTCGATGAGTGAAGACTGCCTGTAGGTAGCTCTTTAGCTGGTAGAACCGGGCCAGTGTTAGAATTTGCGTCTGCTCGAGGTAATGGTGTTGGCAGCTGCGGTGGTGAATATATCCTGAAAAATAAATAATGAACATGAGTAAAATAATACTGCTTAAAAACATTCTTCGGTTTCTCAAATCTACAACCTTCATCAAATCATGCTAAAATGATGAGTATATAAACATGATAGATACATTACTAAGGGATATACATTAATTTTTATTTCTTAATCAAATTTAATATTCTGAAGAGATTATATTTGAAAAAATCTTGATAAGAATAATTTCAGAGTTTCAAGTCCTGTTTTAGATATTTTAAAGAGTATTAAATGTTTTAAAATAAGTTAAAGAAATTATATAAAGATTTTTTTTTGCATACTGTTCTAAAGGATAAGAAATACAATAATAATAATGATTAATTAGTTTGTTGAAAAAATTTTATATATATATACTAGGCATTACCCACATACCCGCTTTGCTGGTTATTTCATGACATTGTAAGACTGATTTCTTTTTTTATCTATTGTTATCTAATTCTGATAGTTAAACTTCCAAATGTTTTGAAAAATATTTTAATTGCCTCACCTTTCTTGATTCTTGATGATAAGACTAGAATTTCTAAAACAGAAGTATATTTATCATTTATACCCCTGTAGTTCCCCCTCCCTCGGAGTCTTCTCAGACTTCACTATTAGTGGATCTGTACTCAACAAAATACATGCGTGGCAAAGTTCAAGTTTGCAAGCCTAATAGTTTAAAAAAGGGATTTTAAAGGAAGTAAATGCGGTATATATTTTAAAAAGGGATTTTTTAAAAAAATATATACCATCTGTATTTCCCTTGGGAGACGATATTCGTAAAATCCGTTCCAATTGGATCACACTAAATAAAAGAATCATGTTTGCCCAATCTCTACGAGTTTAAAAACGGGAGTTTTTGTGTATAAAAAAAAAAAACGTATTCTCAATCTTCTCCTTTTCTGAACGAATCTCTTCTCAACAAAACGCCAAATCTCAAGTCTGTAAGTCTAACTGTATTTTTTTTTTGTAATCTGACAAAAATGGTATTTTGTATGAGTAACTACATGTGTTTTTGTGTATTTTGTAATCTGTGATTCAGACAAGTGCTTTAATTCTTTTACTTTCCCTGGAAAATCCAAAATCATTAAAGGAAACTATAAAAAAAAATATTAAAGTGATATACCCAAATATAACAATAAAGGAAATAGGACAGCAATCATGGTATACGAAATATGATATGTTATATGTAAAGAATTTGAGTTTATGTTTTAGTTGATAGTTTAGGAAATATAGAGGGTATATTATCCTTTACTACAAATTGATATAGGGCGGGTAAAGTGGTATCATAACTATTTCTCGTGCAATTTCGTTTCGTGTGAAAACTAAGAAAAAATTGATGATTTTAGGAGAAAATAGCAGAACATCCAGAAGAAAAATTAGAGGGTATCAGTTATGTTCTGAAATATGATACATTATCTAATCGCTCACAATAACAGGAATGAAAAACCGAGGGAAACGTACTTCTCTTAACAGAAAACCAATAATCGGTCTACTGATAGACGTAGGACCGATGTTTTACTGTAGAATTTCTAAAAACACCATCCATTCTTGAAGAAATCCATTTCATTGTTCCTTTAAAAGAAGGACGATCGAACAAGAACATTAAGTCTGACACAGACTAGAGATTCCTCCTATTTGCAGGAAAAGATGGTCAGAAGCAGGGGGGAAAAAGAACTGAGAAAAATCGAGGAAAGTGAAACTTCAATAGTATCTCTACTGCTCCTTTAAACACGTTTTATCGACATTGACATTGAGAGGAAAAATGAGAGGTGAAAGAAGGGTAGATTTTCTTTTTTTTTTTCTTTTTCTCTTTTTATATTACTTCTGTCAAAAGTATATATATATTAATTTTAAAAAAAATGTGGTCAGTTTGAAATGAAGAGGGTTTTTTTTTACTGTAATTTTTAAAAGATTATTTATTTTCATGCAGTGTTAGATAATTGATTTTTTTTTTAAATTCAGTAGTTTTTCTCCAAAATTAAAGGATAATGTTTTTATAATTTCTTTTTTTTTGTGAATGGCAAAATATATGAATCAAGAGAGAATTTATTTTTGGTACAGAACATCTTAAGGTATCCGACTGCTTTTGGAATCGTGATTTTTCGAAAGCACACAAATGATTTTATTTTAATATTTAGTGTCACTGGATTAGAATAAACAAATAAAACTACTTTAGAAATATTTTTACAATAAAAATTATTTAAATACAATTTTTTGGCAAAAAATGAACATAGAATTAACTACTTTCAAAACATTTTCCTCTTATGGAAAGTGTTTCTATAATAATAATATTTTGCTTATATAAAATTCAGACCTCTGTAAAGAGCCTGAACTAGGATGTTTTAAATATTTTACTTTGAAGTGGATTTATTTATACAGTACTGCACAATATTTTGAGAATTAACTTATCAATACTAAATTAAAAGCAAGTTTAATAATTAATAGTGCTTTCCATGCTCTCGTCATATACATTTTTATTGCATTCTATACATTTTTATAGTATTGGGGAAATGAGCGCAATGATAATTAGGATTGAAAATTGGGTCCAAAATACTGACAGTTTGAAAACACTACATTACACTCTAAATTGAAATTAGTTGTACTAATACAGCTCTCGAATGTTTTATTGTTTTGCCAGTTAATTTGACATTTTTTTAAACGTATCCGTTTACGTAATGGCGTTGAAATCCGATTTATTTTTGATATGCCGTTTAAAAAAATGAAAATAAAATCCCCAACTTTAAAATGGAAGGGAATGTTTATCTTAGTCATAAAATGGTTAATGAAAAAAATATATCGAGTTCATAGCAGCTTTTTGGAATTATGTCTTCAAATAAACAATATCGAATTATTTCAGAAGTTTCATTAAACTGAAACTACAGGTTTTTTGGTAATAATAATAAATGTTAAGATAAGTAAATCTTAAGACGAATCCAACGAGAAAATGCTTAAAATTTACCCGTACATATATCTCTCTTTAAAGTGTTAAAATCCTAAAATGAGTAGAAACAATATCAACAAAACTAATCTCATAAGCAGAGAAGGAAAAAAAAGACGTTTAGAATTACACGTGATGTAGAACAAAACTGAAAGAGAGAGTAGAAGTGCGGAATTGAGCCATTAATCTTTGATATTTCGCTTTTTTCATCGGTACATTAGTTTTCTTTTCTGTACTGTGTTTCCCGTGTCACATAATAACTATGTGCCGTAAACGCCAGATACAAATGGTACGAATTCCAGTTTCAGAAAGAAGAGAGCCCATCATACATAGTAACAGAAGAACTTTATACGAAACACAACGGCAGCTTAATCTTCAAGGAAATAACCTGTCATACCTGTAATCGGTCTATTGCGTTTTAAAATGTCTAGCAATTTAAAAATATAAGTGCATGGGAAAAAAACCCTATTTCTTTTAAGCCTTTTTTCTAGGATCTCAGGTTTAAAAAATGGCCAAAATTTAGAGTTGAGTTTAGAGGTAAGGGCTGAAATTTCTTTGAAGAAAATGGTAGAAGTTCTAGCCTGCTAAGCTTGGTATTAAAAAAAAATGCTGTTTTATTTTATTACAGTTATTTTCAAAGATCCTCTTTCATATCAGCTCGATCTTCAAAATAAAAAAAAATGCTGCTGATTTTCTTATCATTAAGAAAGACAGTACCTAAAAAGTTCTCTACTTTCACAGAAGTATCACCTTTCTAGATAGCATCAGAGTTATATTTAGAAATTAAAAACAAACACTTTTTTTCGTAGTTTATACCTGATATATCTTATATATATAGCTCTTTTATTTTATTTCAAGAATTCAGTTCTTTTTATCGAAACTAATAATTTTTTTAGGGAAAAAGGTTTCTATCAAGGATTTAGTTGCTGAAGCTAGCAGTGTAATTATTTATACTTAAACTATCAAGTAAATTATTTTAAGCCATTTATATCAAATAAAATCTAGATAGTAAAAGTTGAATATAAAGTGAAAATTTTAATTAAAATTTATCTACCTTTTGCTTTTTATTTTTACTGGGGAAAATTAAAACGATCTCTCAATATAAATTACCATACAATTTTGCATTTTTTTCAGTGGCTTATTTAAAATGTTGGAATTAGTTTTCCCCCCTTTTTTTGCTGTATTAAAAGTAAATTCCTCTGTATTTGAATATACATGTAATTATTTAATGCCTAGCAATTTTATAATTAAAAAATAAAAATGTCTTCATTTCTCAACTTATTAATTAAAAAAATAATCAAAATGTAAACTGGGCTGTTGGCTGCATGAAAAGCGTTTTATCTTTAGATCAGTGTTTAATCTCAAAAAGCACATTTTTTTCATGCTCATACTTTTTCTTTCTAAAGAGAACCTAACTTACCTTTGAGCTTTATTTTTGTTTTAAATTGTATGTTTATGTAGTATTTAGATGCGATTCTTAAAGATAGATTCTTGGTAAGACTTTTTTAAGGATAAAAAGGACACTGAATCTATAAATTAATTATAAAACATGCTTTATATTAGTACTTATTTTAAAAAAGAATTTTTTTCTTAATATCATAATATAAGTCTACTATTGTTTTCAGAATATTATATTATATTTAAGCTATGATCTTTGTTCAAATAAAGTGATTTATCTGATATAAAACTTCTTTTATAAATTTTTATTCTTATACCACATGGAAATTTAACAATACATATTGTAATGAAAAATCATGCATTTAGTAAGGACTCTGTAATCTGATGAAGTATTATGGATATAATATGTCAATTGGTATATTTATGCTATAATTTGGGCATACTTCTTTATTTTTTCAAATACAGTTGTAATTGCTTTTAATCTATATACGTTATTTCCTTTTTTAATAATCCTTTAACTAGTATTTTCAAATCATGAATTTAAAATTGTGTTTTACTTTAAAGTTATAGTATTTTAACAATTTAAACTTTATTTTTTTAGGTATTTCTTGTGTAAGACAAAACACTGGGTGTTATGAAATTCAAATGGTGAGAATCATTGATCAATTTAACGTTCTTCATATGATATATAATCATGTTCTGATTCATCAATGCTTCTCCGATTCAAGGCCAAACTTTCGATAACTTATTTATTGCATAAGTTAATAATTTTTAATAAAAAACATTTTTTTTAAAATTTATAACAATATTATTTTTTACACAAACATACATTTTATAGAATAATTCTTCACAAAATTAATTTAAATTGAATATTTTCAAATTTTATTGAAACATTTTTTTTCTACATTATATATATAATGATGCCTTACAATAATGAAATAATTAGCGTAGGTAGCACTTTCAAAATTATATTTAAAAAAAATAAAATAAAACTAATTTTGTGAAAAATTTTTTTTTTATTCTAAAAATTAATAGTGTGCTTGAAAGAAAAATTATATTCATTTATTTTGTAATTAAAATTTGCAACTTCTTTAGAAAAATCCATTGCTGTGCTTGTATTTTCTTTGTATTGCCCTTTGTTTTTATTTATTCTTACTTTGCAGAATTTTTTGATTTCTTTAAATTAGAGAAGGGAAATATATATAAATAAGCATATTTTTTTTTATAATTCCGCGCCGATGGAAAATCTAATTTCTAATCCTACTTTACATTTCAAAATGATTTTATCATACCTAATGTATTTCCTTTTGATCTACATATTTAATTTTGAGTGTTACATTTGGGAAAAATGAATTGTAGAATAATTTAAGTAAATATCTAAAAGCGAAGTATTATCGAAACATATTTTTGAATTTTTCTTTTCTTCTCTTAACAGATGTAAAGCAAATTATATAACTTATTTTACGTCTTTGCTATTTTTAATAGGAATATTTAAAAAGGAAGGAAGTTTAAGCCAATTTTATTACCTTAAATATTTACATAATAAAAACGAAGGAAATGGGAATGAAAAAAAAATATTTTTAATCTTTTCTGCATGTGCTTTATTTCTCCTTACTTTCTTAACAAATCAAAAGTCAATGTAAGATTTATTCTGATGTTTAGATTGCTTTATTATGTACTATGATATTGCAAACAAATTCATATTTTATTAGTTTATGTATGTTTATTTAAATGTGCTTTTATTATTTGCATGTGAAAATATTTTGTTAAATTAACTCTTTTTAAATAATATTTGAATGTAGAAAATCATTTGAAGTTTTTTCCGTTTCCTTTTTATTTGGTCTATTCCACAATATTAATATTTTTTGACACTTACTGATAATACTTTGTAATAATATAATAATTTTGACCCTTACTTACTTTGTAATAATATAAAATTAAACTGTAAGTATTTTTATTGCACTACGAATTTCAATATACCATGTAATATAATTTTCAAAAGAAATACTTATTGCTGTATAACATGTATGTGATGATTCGATAGAAGCATGTAGGCGTTTTGGGAAACAGTTTTTTAATCGTTCAGTAAGACAGCTTTTAATACCTCCACTGCGAGGCAAACTAACTCCAAACGCGGCGAGTTTTAATTAGATTGTATATTTATTTGAAAAACTGTTGAATCATTAATTTTTAGTTTAGGTCTTGAATAGAAAGCAAGGAGTGGGCATTGAAAATTGAATAACCTTTACTGATAAGGTATTAGTTGTTTAATTTTATACTTGAAATGTACGGTGGAAAAATAAATATTAGATGAGAAATAGAATTTTGTTTGGGTTATATATTAATTATCCTCACATATGCAGCCATCTCGGTTCTTACATGGCCATTTTTTACACGATTTTTAAAGAGCACAGTATATGAATTTAAGAATATTTTTAATTTTACACGACTATTTTGTTCTAAAACAAATCCCAAAGAAATTTGGAAACTCGTTCTATTTGGATGAGGACATTTTAATCAAATTTATGACGGCTTAAGATAAAACAGAAGCCGATAATGACGAAGCGAAGGTGAAATTAAGCTATTAACCACTGATTTAGTTTTTTTTTGGGGGGGGGAGGGGCTTGAAATATGGTAAAAGTACGGAAGAATATTTTCTTACTCATGATTCTGAAATTAAGCGTGAATTGAAATTTCACCGTAATTTTAATTTTTGTGTAGAAGGATATCAAGAATTATACACGCAACTTAAGACCCCCCTAAAAAAAATAAAGAAAAGAAAAGAAAAAAAGAAAGCAGTCGCTAATAACAGATTTTAATACAAACGAAAAAATAAACCGAGGTCAATAATAACGACTGAAATTCTTCATTTGAATCAAAACTGACGGTTGTGCTAGACATATCTGACACATCGACTGATGGTAGCATTTTTGATCCACTTCATAATAAACGTGCACGTTTATTATCAAGTCGATATAAAAAAAAGTTGTTAGTTAAAATTTTATTTCTAATTTCAATTTGAATTTTTATGTGTTGTGGGTACTTTTAGATTAAATTTCCAGTGTATAATAAATTTAAATTTTGTAATAAAAATGTTCACAGTGTTAAGCTTTTTTTATTAATAGTTTATTCATTAATAAAAAATGCTTACCACTGTCAACATGCATGGTTTGTTCAATTACAAATTCAAGAAAATTAAAAAGGAATATCAAGAAAATATCTTACAAATTTTGAATTCCTTTAAGTATTTCGACATTCATTCATTTTTATCATGCTTATACTTGATTTACTATAATTTATTTTGTTAATGCTCTTTTTTAAGCTCAATGGCTGAGTGGTAGTGCATCGCGCTTCATTACCTCAGGTCCGAGGTATAAACCTCGTGTTGGGCAAGGTTGACTTAGCCTTTCATCCCTTCGGTGGGTTGATAAATGAGTACCAAGCTTGCTTGTGGGTTCGCGTCAGATTGACCACCTGACCGGAACATTTACTCTTGCACCTCAGGGCCCAGGGTCACGTATACTGAGTTGGGCTCAGTAGGTCTTGGCCCTTATTGTTAACAAAAATATATTGTGTTTGTTTTATAAATATGTAACATGGATTTCATTAATAGTTTTTTTTGCGTGGTTGCCCTATTTTTTGGTAAAATATTTAGATATTTTTCATCTGACACTATTTCTTAAGGGTGAAAATCATATCCCCAAATATACCATATGTCTCATATATTTTTTTACACATTACTTTTTTATCGTGTAAAAAAGAGTTGGGTGTATATATTTGTCAATTTTAATTTAAAAAAAATTTATTTCTTGCTTACAATTAAAATTAATCATTATTCTTAACTTTCATCATGCAGAAAATGATTAACAAAGAATTATAAAAAAAAATGTTAAAATATATTCTTGAATATCTGTTTTGTAGATAAATTTAATTTCCTCCCATGTGTGTGTGTGACGAGACCTATTTTATTAATTTGTTTCCCTGAATGAAAATACACAGCTCCACTCTTTTCCTTTCATCTCTTATATCTTATATGCCATCCCAACTTCTCGATAATAATAAAGCCGCCGATGGCAATGATGACGATGATGGTGTTGCAGATGATATAATCAGTCACTTCGGTCGCTTAATGGTATCTTGATTACCTTTCTATGAAATGTCTTTGAGGCTTTTCTTTTAATCTAAGGGATCACAGATTTATAAAGTCAGCACACCTAGTCTATGTCTAAGTAGGTAGACAATGTCTAATAATTATAATGCTATTAATTTTGAATTTATCAGATAAAAAGTTTGTTCCAGTATTCACTAGTTGAAGATATTATATGAATTGAGCTATTATATAAAGTTTGAAAGTAAATAAACATTTAATAGAAAAGAATGATAGCAAAATTATTGTAACATAATCCATTCTTACCGTAGTTAGAATTTCAATATTCTTTTTTACTATGATACTACGTTATTTATACATAGTATAAATGTTATTTTTATCCTTTCACTTAATGATATTTTGTAGTTAATGTTTTTGTGCGTGTGACTGATTTATGTTGGATTTTTCATTTTTGTTATTTATATGCAAATTCATAGAAGTCATGAAATATTCTTAGCCCTCAATATTTTACTTTTGCTTTGTTTTAACAATACTTTTTTTCTGTGGAAATGAAAAATTTCTATGTCACAAATTATACGTGACAAGAATGTTGAGGATTTGCTTAAATATTTTCAGTAGATGATAACCTTTGAGTAATTGTAAGTAGTTTGTTTCATTCGAATTTAAAACTAAATTCCATCTTAATTTTCGGCTTAAAAACACTCTGGTTTTACATAGTGTCAATACGGGTTTTATCTTATTTCATGTAACAGTTTTAAATCTAAAACTTCTTGAAAAACTCTCTCTATTTAAACATGTAATATTATCAGAAGCAAAGAAAAACCCATTTAAAGTTTAGATTTTTAACGCATAAGAATTTTTTCATAAATTTATTCTTTTCTTCTACAATTAGATCCTCGAGGTACTTTAATTCCTTCTTTCTCAGTACCATCAAAGTGACGGGCTGAGATTTCACCTTTTGACTCTGGTGACCACGATATTTCTGGGCTCAAGAATTTAAAGATAATGCTCACACACAGAAAAAGCTCTTTTTTGTATTGGTCAAAACTTTTTTCGTCCTATTTTACATTCCCGATAGCAATACCAGATTGTTTATTATATAATAGGATATGGTTTATTTTCAACTTGTTTCATTTTCAACAATATTTATTTTTTTATATTTATGAATTTGTTGAATAAAAAATAAGCATGTTTATTAAAAATTATGCAATTGTTAAGGGTTTATAATATCAACTTTAAAAAATTATTTTTCACTTTAAAAATAAATGTATTATACATAAACATATCATGAAGATTCTAAAATAGAGAAATGTATTTAAATATATTTCTATCAATGTTAACGAATCAATACATGAGATACAGCACTCCAGTTGAATGTACTGCTAAAAATGATTCCGCTTTTTTTTTTCAAATTGAAAGAAAAAAATACAGCGATAAAGAATGAATAATGTAAAATAAAAGATCTTCGCACATAAAGAATAATTATTAACAGATCTACCTCTTTTTAATTACAGAACACCTTCCTATTAAACACCTCATTAAGGGCAGAAAAAACGAACCCATATTTCTCACCACATTTCTCTTAAATCATTTGAATAAATATACACCCCGACAGTCGTTCTTTTTTAATTAAGACCTCACACACACCCATGAATATTGATAAATACATACGACAATTTTTTTCAACACACAGAGCCATCACATCCATCTTTCATGCGTCATAAACTTCACCCTCACTTCCAGATACCTCTCCACACACACGCATTACCCCAGAACTTGAGCATGCTAAATTATTCCACCGCACACCTTCGATCTTGGTTCTATATTAGCGACGATACGACCATCCCCCAATTCGTCGTAGAAGCGCCATCCTTGAATCTGTTTTGCCGCTTATCACAGCAACCACCCATCTTTACTTCTCTTTCTGCATTCAAAACTTGACTTTATGGCGACGTATATCAAGTCACGGAGATATATCCACCGAATACCAAATGGTAGATTACTGCTTATTTCTTCGGCATGAATGCTATGATGCTTGACGTATCTTAATTCTCGAGAACGAGATCTCTTACTTTTTCTGCATTCAAAACTTGACTTTATGGCGACGTATATCAAGTCACGGAGATATATCCACCGAATACCAAATGGTAGATTACTGCCTTACCCCTCTTCTTCAGGCACTGGGAAGATGGGGCAATGGGGAGTTGCTTTTGTTATGTATACTTGACGGTGCGACTCTGAATGCCAAATTAAGTTATAAGCTACGAATGCTATATTTAAAGTCGTTGGCCCTTTACGTGAATGTGGATCTTTTTTTTTCGGAGAGTCTCTTCTTTTTGAGATATACATTTCGCGCCTTTTGGTTATGAGAAATGGGATATTTTAATGGTTATGGCTTTGGGGTCTCAAGAGGATTTATCTGTTCTTCCCACCCTTAAAGATACTGTTCATCTTTCTGTGAGTCATTTCTTGTGCAGAATTTTTGGAAAGTACTTTTAAAAGTGTACATGTTTGAAGGAAGATATTGTAATTAATTTTATTTTTATATTGATTATATATATATAATATGTGTTTTAACTTTAAATGGACATTTTTTTTCGTTTTGGTAAAGGTGGAATTCAATGTAAATTAAAAATTTTTAGACTAAGGGGATCTAACATAAGATTTTGTTTAAATATACAAGTAACATTTTTCTTATAAATTTATGATCAACGGAATGGTTTAGAAATGTATAAGAAAATAACATTTATTGAAACTGTGAGAAAAAAAAAACACAACACATTTATTATCTAAAGTTAACAGTATCCTCACCAATATTTATACATGCATACACGTGCTCACACACACGGCACAGTACAATACAGCACAACATATATACCTACATATTATGTATATATATATATAAAGCTAATATTTAATTTTTTTTCGATATAAAATTTTTATAAGGCATTTATAAAAGCACTTGGTATGTAAACTTAAATATTTTTAGTTTGAGGTATGTAATTACTTATATATAAGCATCTGCGCACCACACCTGATTTAATAAATAATTAGGGCCATGAAGCAATTTTTTTTTAAATTACAAATTGTTACTTTTAAACATTTTTCCTTATAATACGTAGATGATTTACTTTTCTCAAAACAATTTCCTCACTTTATTTCGCCTGATATTGCAACTATTGGAATGTGGCAGTTTATTGCTTAAGATTATGGGACCTCCCGTAAAATTAGAATTGTTTCTATAAAATATCTTTTTTTTAAATCTAAATATTTCATCTCTTACTTTTATTACCATTTTTTGAAATAATCCTTCCTTAGAATTTACGGTAACCGACTACTTGCAACAATTTTTTTTAAAAAAAATTAAAATATGAGAATTTTTTTGTTGATTTTAGATTTATTTAGTACATTTTAAAAATATTTTGCTAAAAAAAAGAGAAAAATAAATTATTATTAGTATAATGGGAAAAAATTGGTAAAAATTTACAAAAAATTGCATAAACGGGGCTCAATTTGTACAAAAAATTTATGAACATTTTTTTTCTTTATTAGTTTATTCATTTTTGAAATGACCTTCAAAATAAGAGATGTTTTAATTTTTACAAAAACTAGAGCACTTCATCTTAGTAATTATATGAAATTGCTCTAAGAAACAACGATTATATTCACATAAGGGACTGTAAAATTTTTAATAAAACAGTAATTGATAAATCTGAAGGTTCTAACATTTCTCCTATTATACAAAATATACACAAAAAAATTTCAAGTAATTATTTAAAAAACATTTTGAGCAATCGCTGTCCCCGTTTGAGCATTTTCAGAAAAACACATTTCCAGTAAAACGCATTTTAAAATATGACATCTTGCTTGAAGTAAGAGCATCTGCTCTTACTAAAACATTTGTAGTTTTTCTTCCAGTTATTAGAAAATAATAACATTGGTGATTATATATAGCTTATAAAAAGACTTATAAAATAGAAACATAAAAAACTTGTCGCCTTTTGGCAAAATTCACAACTCTAGGGTAGTTGGATACCTTAATAAAGAGTTCATGCTATTTCCATATTCTATACAGCGTCCCAAAAGTTAAAAGTAATGTTATGTTATATATATTGATGTTTTATTAATGTTACATTATAACTACAAAATATTAGTTGTTATTCATAGAATAAAAAAACTTTTATGATATAAATAATTTGAACATATAGTAATTATTCTTACTGAATCATTTATTGCACACATTTTTCACTATTTTTGGTGCATTTCTTATAGCTATATTAGAAAACATTCTTACGAACCAACTTTTATTTCCATTTTTTTAAAAATCAACTAAGGGCATTTTTAATGAAATATTTAAAAATGTATAAAACTACAGAAGAAATTGTTTCGCGGTAAAGGGCAAATTGGATTTGGTAGCATACGTATACATCTATTAAGCTGTCAGTTTTGATTGCTTTAAAACATTTTACTGGAAAAATATTGTATCTGCTTGTAGTCATTGAAAGGGGATGAGACTTCATAGTATTTTAAAATCTACATTTTACTGTAGATTACAAACATAAAGAAAGAACATGAACAGCAAAAACGTGCTCACGCAGCTCAAAAGATAAAAGCGATCTTCCTTTGTTCTGGAGATCTTAGCTTTTCTAGCTTCCACAACCGAAAAATTTTAGAAGCATATGACTTTGGTTGAGGTTTTCTGTGATTGGACAGAAAACGTGAATGACGCAGTGTATCATCTTGTTTTAAAAGACGTGAACGTGGCAGTTTTTAAGAGAAAAGGTCGAGGTAACTCAATGCTTCTCAAATTTTCGATATTTGCGATCCAATATTTAATCATAATTTTTATCACACCCCTTTCCATAGAATAATAATGTTTTGGAATTCAATAATACAATACATTGAAGCTAAAACTACGACACTACCTGAACCTCTTTAAGTGTTATCGGCGTATATAAACGTCTTGCTCAGTCAAAGAGGTAATTTCCCTGGACGTGTATAGACGTCTTTCCGAAGTACGAACTTTTCTCTACACTTCTTTCCATAAAATTATTCCAAAGGGAATGCAATAAAAGGACCTTGCCAATATTTGAAAAGATTTACTTATTTGAAAGGATTGGCTTCTTTATTCCTCTCAACCCCCTCCTCCAACACATCGCATACTTGGAAAATGGTTGCCTACTTGGTGCTACTTGGTGCCTACTTGGAAAACGGTTGTCATTGGGAAGCAAATCACGCAACTTTTAATAAGCAGTTAAAAAATTCATTGTAAAGCGTACAAATTATAAAGATAAGTGCTAATTTTTGTATAAATTTTTTATATGACAGATCCCCGAGGCCACTGTTAATTATTATAAACTTGTCCTTAACTCAGTATTGTTAGATTATTTATAAAATACATTGTGGAGTACTGATACATTTTTAAGTGCATTATATAAGTGTAAACGTGAATTTATTTTAAATTATGTCAAGTTGCATTTTCTTTTACTTTCAGTAAATTAGCAACTTTTTAAAATAATCTATTGTTTTCGTCTTTTCAATATGCTCGCACCCCATTTGTAGAGTTATCACACCCCCAAGAGGGCACGCCCCGCATTTTGAGAAATGCTGGGGGTTAGCTGTATATTTCCCGTTATGAGTGTAAGCTAAAATGAATTATCATGTGAAGTCTTGGTAGGGTTCAAGACTATTATAAGAATGAAGTAAAATCCCTCTTGAGATATTTTAAATGGGAATTATTACATAATTATGTACCATTTCACTGTGGTTAAATTTCTGGATGTCCTACTTCATTGCAGGAGTAGTCAATATTTTAATTTGAATACATAAATTTAGCAATTGATAAAAGAATCAATAAATAATAAACGAACATCGAAGGTAAATAATTGTAACTTTCCATATAATGACTTTAAATTAGAAAAAAAATTATTTTGTAAACCTATGATAATTTACCAGGAGCTTATAAAATCTGATAATCTTTTATGCTGCTGTATTGAAATTTGGAATTCCATTGAAAAATTAACTAAACTAGCATTTCTTGCTTGATATGAGAACAATTCCTATGCATTACCAAATAACTTACGTCATCATAAATCTTGTTGATACGTTTTTAATATCGTTTCTAAAGATATCGCTCCTAGATTAAAATCCTGATGTAATCATTAAACATCATTAGTTTGTTTACTTTCGCAAGGTTACAGGTAGATGAAAAAAGCAAAATCTGCCGTAACTAGGAGAAAAGTGGAAATGGAAAAATCAATTTTTACGACCAGTATAGAGAACTGGGTAATTTTAATTCGTTGTGTTATCATTGCGTTTAGTCTAGGAACTCATTTCGAAATTAAATGTGAAACCTCAGGTTTCATTTTGAAAATTAAATATGTCTTGCTAAGATTAGATTGCATTTCATACTATGAATATTAATCTTTCTGCTATAGAATTTAATATCTATTAGAAATGGTTAAGACTGTGCAATAAATAAACATGACATATTTCTTTAAAATTTTTCTGTGAAGCTATAAAAAGAGCGAAACGGAAAAAGGATATTTAGATAACCGTATAAGAATAAAATTCCTTCAATCTATGAAAAGTGTTTTTTGTCACGCCATAATAAAAAGTAAGTAATGGTTAACAGGGAAAAAATACTTATGTTTTTAAAATTTCTGGGCTCAATTTTTTAAATATGTTGTTAGTCAATAATTATTATTTCATAACAAGATGCAAAATTTAACTTTAAAATTCTTTTTTAAATTAAACTTTTAAAACTAACTTTATTTTTTCAATATAAAAAATGTTTTAGGAGACCAATATATATATTAGAAAAAAATAATAAAGAGTATGTTTTTATAGAATCCAAAACATAATTTAATTTAAATGCATATAAATATATGTTGATGCAATCGAAAACTGAAGTTAGTTTATACTGATTTATAGCTTTATAAAAATAAAGTTTTTTTTTGTCATATCAATGAATTATAAAACAATTATTTGTGTATATATCAATTAAATTAATAGTTAAAAAATTATTTCATTCACATTTAAACACTTCATATGATCTCTGAAAGTTTCCTTCGCAATTTTACCTTTAAATTCGCTGATAAGAGGTTTTACATCATTTAAATTTGTAATTATATAATTTACATGAAAATAAACATTAATATTGCTTTTAACAAAATATTTATAAGTTATTTTGAGTTTTCTATTATAGTAAATTACAGATGTTAAATATAACATAATTCAGAATTTTGTTCATTTGCATAAAAGGTAAAGTAAATTTTTTTTAAAAAAAATCATATATTACTTTATTGATACCTCTAATTTTGCATGTCGTATTTGTGTGCCATTTCTAATACAAATATAATTAATATAACTATATATATATATCTATACAAATCTAACTTAAAGCTAAACAATATACATAAATTTAACAAGACCGTGTTGATCATAGTATATTTATGTATTTATATAAGGTAGTTTTAAAAATTCTTATTTAAATTGGAAACAATAAAAAAGAAATTAACTCTTTCGAATAGATTTCCAATAGATTTTTGATTAACTATTTCTAATAACAAAAATACTGTACAAAAACAAATTAATAAAGATATAAATTACTTCGTTACAAATCTGCAGTTAAATATGGATTTTCCTTAGAGGGGTATTTGATGAATTTAAGTACAATATATTAAAATACTTTTGATGAAATTTAATTACCCATATAACTTTGAATTTAGTTATAAAGATGTTAAGCATATGATTTATGATTTGCAAAAGAATTTTAAAATTGTTTAGATTGACAAAATGCCTGGTAATTATGCTATAATTTGTAAATATTTTTATAATAATATGCCAAATGAGCATTTTTGAACAATAAATCTTAAAAAATTGGATTCGACACATAAGTAAATTAGTAATCGTATTATTACTTTCTAAAAGAATTGAATATTTGCTTCTCAAAGATTAACACTAGATTGCCCAAAGAAGTCATTTTGATTGCTTTTTAATTTCAATTAGAAAAACAATTATGTATATAATGACATAATTTCTTAGAATTTTGTGACTTTTTGTACATTATATAATGCGTTTATTAATAATTGTAGTTACCTCTCTCCTCCTCCATTGTATGACTGTTAATAAAATTAAAAGAATTAAAAATTAATTTTAAACAAAATTTTACATTAGTTATTCTTTCACAATGCAGTCATTGATTGGGCTTTGCTTTTGTCAATACTTTTGGGCAATATAGGTATATACTTAGTTTCAGTCTTTCTACTGTTTCCTTATATATTTTTAAAACCTAAATTCCATAAAAATCCTCTTAAGTTTTGCACTGTAACAAATGGTTTCAAAACATATATCGCTACCGCAGGTAAACTGCTGCATAATATTCTACAAAATTTCATTAACAAGCAAAATAGCAAAGATTTAATTAAAAATATTAAAGATATTATAGATTTTTTTTAAAAAAATATAAATTGTTAATTCAGTTCATAGTTTTGATTTTGAAGATCTATTCAATTCCATCGATATCAATGATATTATTAAGGTAATTTTAGAAAAAATCACAGCAATTATATTCTTACTATTAATTTCTACAAATTTAAAGTTTTTATAGATTTAGTATTTAAAAAAATTACATTAATTTGAATAGTTCATTGCATAAACCAACTAAAGTTTTGCCTCAAAATAGCCCAGTTAGCAATAATTTGGCTAATATATACTTACATTTTTAGTAATATGTTAATAATAATTACTGTTACATTTTAGATATATATATGATCTAGTTGTTTTGGATAAAATAAAAATTTTAATGCCAATATTAACTCCCCCCCTACTTAAGCTTATTTAAAAATACTAATAATCCGTCCAAAACTAATTACTTAGATGTATCATTATATATTAAGCATTATAAATTGCTTAGAAATATTTATGATAAAAGAAATGTTTTTGTTTTTAACATTCTTAAAGTACCTTAGTGGAATTCTAATATCTCAATTTCTATACATAGAAATATTATTTCTTACTGTATTTATCGTAATAGCATATTAGTTAGCGATAAATCTAATATCTTTTTAAATTAAAAAAAAACTTTATTAGTCATTGTATCAAACATGGATATCCTTCTAATTTTCTTTACAATTATATTTCTAATAGTTTTCGGTGAAATGACAAAATGTAATAATATTTGTAATAAATGCTTTTTTTAATTAGTTATAGGTTACTCAAAAGATTGCACTACATGTTTAATAAAATTAATAATATTTTATTTACTATTAGCATCATTGTTTATGTTAGAAATTTTTTGCACTAAATTTTATATCAACACTTAAGGATTTTAAATGAATATTTATAGACTTACTTTATTTGATATTAATTTACTTTTATAGGTACTGATAATACTTCCTTTGTATTGGTGGGAAACATTAACTTGATGTTCTGTTCACGAGTAAGTTTTATCATTTTCTAGTTATTATTTTCTAGTTATTATTACATTGGTTTTAATTATTTTAAACTAGTAAGTAGTCTACTGAATTTTATCACTATATTTTAAAAGTATTCTGTATATTATTCAGTAATAATTGTATTTATATAATATTTTTCCTTTTCCCTATAGCTCAGTGTGTAGGCAAATTACAGATGACGGTTGACTAGTCACAAAACATTGTTTAAATCTGCAATCTTGGTTCCTAAGGCCTAGAGTTTGCAATTGTTCTTCTGCAGCTAAGATTTCTTACAATCTTGACTGGTTATACTTAGCTTTATAACTATTTATATTTGTTACGAATTTTATATAAAATAATGTAAATAATTTCTATTTGGATGTGCAATGCATTTATATTACTCTATGCTATATTTATTTCATGTGAAAGTTGTAATATTCACAAGCAATGACGTCCCTTACGTTATAATGGTGATTCAATGGGAACTTGATGAAATATTGGTGATAGACCCAAGTTGGCATCATTTTTGGTGACCAAGCTAGCGATCAATTTAGAGACTTTGGCGACCAACTTGGCGACATTGGCGACCATGTTGGTGAGTTCGGGACCCTCTGGATTCTTCTAGAAATTAGTAGAAAAATCCACTAATTTCACGATCTGTGGCGCGAGCGCATCTTTCCAGAAATTTCGGCCACTGCTATAAATAGAGAGAGACTCGCCGCAACGGTCAGTCTGATTTCAACCAGCGAGTAGTGAGCATTGTTTTGATTAGCGATCAGCTCGGCTGTGCTTGTGAATAGACATTTACGTACGTGTATTTTAGACACTGTTTATTGTGTCTGAGTGCTGTTGAAGGTGTGAAATCCTTCTATTATTTATTCTGTGAATTTTGCTGCTGAATCCTGTATTTCACGGATTGATTTTCGACAATAAATGCTCATCGCTCTTAAAGAATTGTGTTGTTATTTACGACTGATTTTGCATAAAATTCTCGAACCCCGATCTACGTAACAATTTGGTGTCAGAAGCGAGATTTTATGCCAATAACAAGAGCTATGGATGAGAAACTGAAAGCTCTGTTGGAAGGCATAAATGTTTTGAAAAGTGGCCAAGAAGAGACTGGAGAGAGAATGGAGAAAGGCTAACAAGAAATGAAAAATGGTCTGGAGAATGTGCAGAAGAGCCAAGCAGAGAACAGAAAAGGTCAAGAAGAGCTCAGAGATACTCTAGAAAAGAAAATCGATAACGTTGAAGAGAAAATAAACAGTGTGGAAGAGAGAATAGCCTTAAAAATGGAAGAAAAGATCGCAGTAGTTGAAGAGAAAATGGAGGAGAAAATAGAAACGATCAGAGAAGAAGTTTCCGGAAATTTTAGCCTCATGTCACAAATAATGGAAGATCTTGAAAAGAAACTTCTAACTTGTGAAAACAAGAATAATGAAAGTAAGTTTGTGCCTGCTTCTCCAGTACCTCTGACTGCTTCTCCAGTGTCAGTAAAGCTGTCCACTTATGATGTAAAAACCAACTGGGAGGTGTATAAGACTCAATTTTCTATTATTTCTGATGCCAACGGATGGACTGAAGGGGTCAAGGCGTGTCAACTGGCAGCATCCCTTAGAGTAGAAGCGGCAGAATTACTGCAGATTTCCTAACACAGAGCGGGTTGATTTATACTTCCTCTATAATGCTCTCGATCGGTTCGGCCAGAAATACTTCAAAGACTACGCACGCCTGCAGATGAAAACAAGACTCCAGAAAACCGGAGAAAATTTACAGGAGTATGCCTCGGAAATAGAAAGGCTCGCCAACTTGGCTTACTTCGACCACCCAGCAAATGTGCGAGAAAAAATTTCGCTGTAGCATTTCGTGGACGGACTAAAGGATGGAGAAATTCAAAAGGCTATAAGAATGGCAGATGTCCAAGATCTAAAATCTGTCTTCTTATATGCCCTGAAATTGGAGGCTGCCACTGAAGCCAGTCCCAGGGACCGCCATTCTATCCGAGGGTCTAGAGTGAATACAGATGCATCCTGTGAATCTCCATGGATGAAGGAGATAAAGAAATTGAAAAAAGAAATTCGAGACTTAATGGCCCAACGTCAGAAACAGAGGAGACGTAGCATCACATGCGGGGATTGCGGTGGAGCAGGGAACCTCAGAAGTAGCTGCCCTTGAACAAATCAGGAAGATTGCAGCACCAAGTGCTGGGGGTGCGATGCAGGAGGGCATCTAAGAAGTAACCGCCCTAGAATAAATCAGGAAGATCCTCACCGTGCAAGTGTAATCGAGCCTAAAAAAGTGGGTAGAAACCGAAAAGGATCAGTAAAGGGAAATGAAGACGTCCCTCTGAGAAAACCAGATAATAGTAAATACTGCTCGAGAGTCGAAGAGAAATTTGGAGTAATAGATCCAGTAGTCCGCCAAGTTACAATGCCATCAACATCGGAATTGGACCTGTGGAGTGACGAGAGCGTCCGAAAATATCAACTGGCTGATCCTGAAATTAAACCAGTAATAAAATTCAAAGAGTCATCTGATGAAAAGCCCAGCTGGCAAGACATCGCCTCTTTCCATCCTACAGCGAAGCGTTACTGGGCTCTTTGGGATTCTCTTCACCTGAAAAATGTTGTTTTATATCGAAAATGGGAGTCTGGCGACGGAAAAGCATTCAAGTGGTTATTAATACTTCCAAAGACAAGAATATCGATAGTCCTAAACGAACTCAGTGGCAGTCCAACTGGTGGCCATTTTGGTATTATGAAGACCTTACAAAAAGTCCGAGAGTGCTTCTACTGGAACAATGTGCGGAGTGGTGTCGCACATGTGATCTCTGTGCTGCACGTAAAGGTCCGAGAAAACGCACCAGAGGACGACTCCAGTTGTATAATGTGGGAACGCCTTTCGAACGAATAGCTTTCGACAGCTTAGGCCCACTTCCGAGATCTGCAGATGGCAACATCAACATCCTGGTTGTCATGGACTACTTCACTAAGTGGCCTGAAGCCTATCCTATATCCCACCAAGAGGCCCAGACTGTTGCAGAGGTTCTAGTTCAACACTGGACCTCAAGATACGGAGTTCCTCTACAACTGCACTCCGATCAGGGAAGAAACTTCGATTCTGCAGTTTGCAAGAGACTGTGTGAGGTACTCGGCATAGCTCGGCTGTGCTTGTGAATAGTCATTTACATACGTGTATTTTAGACACTGCTTATTGTGTCTAAGTGCTATTGAAGGTGTGAAATCCTTCTGTTATTTATTCTGCGAATTTTGCTGCTGCATCCTGTATTTCACGGATTGATTTTCGACAATAAATTCTCATCGCTCTTAAAGAATTGCCTTGTTATTTACGACTGATTTTGCATAAAATCCTCGAACCCCGATCTACGTAACAGTATATATGTACTATTATTATTATTCATAAACTAATTATATAAACCAAATAAGATAAAAGAAATAATATTTTAATTATTCCAGAACATTTTTATATTTATAATTATCAGATTAAAAATCATGTACATTTATATTTGCCTTTTTTCTACGTGGGTTAAATGTTATTATTTTCAAATTATAACTAATTATTTAAAATTTTAATAAAATCTTGATCACCTATTGCTTTCAGTTTAAATATAATTGTTTAAAAGTGGGTAACGGATGCAGAAAATTTGCTTTATTTTTAATTTTCGAGAATTTACATCCGTTTAGGCTTACTTGCTTGCTTTTAAGTAAAAATGAGCCCATTTTTGAAGTGAAAACTTCTTTAGCGGCGTTGGGCACTTTTTGGTAGGGAAAAAACTTATGGGTTCGCTTCATCGACATGCTCTGACTGGCGCATGCGCAGTGTGCTGTTCGCCTTAGACACTTTTTGAATGGGTGAAATCTCGTGCGTTCGCGTCACCGACATGCTTATAGCAGTATATCTGTAGCTATACAGCTGACGTATAGTGCTGTGTATATCTTATAAGTGAAATTGAATGGATTTAGTGAAAAGTTCAATGTGTACATACTGTGCATTGCTCATTGCGATTCCGAAAATGGGCAATACATATTAATGGTTGCCGTTTATATTCCACCTGGAAAATCTATGAGACAAATACAACAATTTTTATTCGAAAATTTGATGATTTATACAAAAGAAGGTTCTGAAATACTCGAAAAAAGATTTGGCGAAAAATATGATAATATAGCGATGATTTTAAGTAGAGACTTCAATATTAACTTTGCAGATGATAAAAATCTACCACTAATAGACTTTCTAAATGAAACACTTAATTTAAATATGTCCAACGATCGAAAACTCAGTACTACAAAATATAAAATGACGATCGATGCGGTTTTTACGCGATACTTAAATAAATTTGAATCAAACACACATTTTCCTTTCTTACTTTAGTTACCATAAGCCCATTGTATCATTTTTAGAACAAAATGAAATAATTGAAAGTACAAAAAGTCTAGGTATTGTTGAAATTAATGATGACAATGATGCAAACAATTAAAATTATGTTAAAAATCAAGTGCATTGAAATTTAAGTAAATACAAATATAATCCATAAATAATATGATTGTATATTTATTGTTATTTCAATTGAATTGTATTCATATTTTGCCATGATCTTGTACAGCCCGTAATATATTTGAATAATAAAAAAATCATATAAACATGCATATAATTGTTGGTCGGATTGTCAGTAGATGTGAAAACCAGATTGATGTTGATAATTTTAATTCAAACATTATGAAATTTCAAATTTTAATGCTAAAAGTTCTAAGTTTTCACTTCTATCGGTAGTTTCTATAACTGCCAATTTTTTTATATCATTTTACAGGAATATCTTTAAAAACATAATGTTAATTTGAAAAAGTTTTAAATTTCTTTTAATATCTTTGTTATAATTATATTTATTAAAAAACAACAAGCACTATTCAAACAACAATGGGATTGTCCTAATTCTCTATTTTGAGAAAATTAAGTGGATTTCTAAAGAATTTAAATGTGAGCTTAATATTTGTAATGGATATCTTACCTTTCATTTTCTGATGAGTTAATACGATTAGCACTACTAAGAAGCTCAGTCTCGTCTTCATGCGGTTCTTCTACGTGTGTTTTCGAAGGATTTGAACTACTTTTCAAATCTGTAAAACATAAAAAGAAATAATGTATATATATATATATATATATATATATATATATATATATATATATATATATATATTTGTTAGAATGGTATAATTTAGTATTATCATTTTACTATACTGTGTATTTTTCAACTTATGATACTATATATATATATATATATATATATATTGCGCATTATTTTTCATCTGAATAAATTTTGTCCTGTTATTCATAAACCATGCTAAGCATCTGACTTTATATCATATGCAATTATAGGATTTATAAAAGGAATGGAAGTTCCCATTTTGTAAAAGTAATCATTAACTGAAATCTTCATCACATAATGCGCACGTGGGGTATTTTAGTATTCTAATTAGAAATGTTGATTGTTTTTGATGAGAAACTGGAATAAAAATTGCTCTAGGAATTAAATTCTTTCAAATGAACATATTATATTGTTCGGAAATTAATTTCAGTATTTTCTTTTCTTTTTGATGCGAAAATGGAAGTCATTTTCCATATAATGAATAATATTTAAATAATTTAAAAATTGCCCCTTTTGATCCAATACATTTCTCTATCTTTCTGGCAGTAGCATGATTCTACGATCTTTAAGGTTTTGTAATGTGAGGGCAAAAAACTGATTCAAGTCATTTCTTACCTCCTTATTAGAAAAAAAAGGATTTATGGTCAAAAAATATTTTTAGAGGCTGGAAAAAATTTTAATCAAAAGGTGGCAGATCTAGAGATGCAATATGGTGCATGTTGCAATATCACCCATTAAAACTGTACAAGTTCTGACGAGTTACCAAACTTATATAAGCTATCGCATTATCTTGGCGGATCACTACAACTTTTCTTTTGATAAATTCCGTCTTTTTTTGTTTAAGTGAATCTTTCAGTTTGTCCAGCTGATGCAGTACACTTGCAAATATTAATCACTGCGGGGTTCGGTCAAAGCTAAAACAAAAGAGTCCTTTGAAATCCCACCAAACAGATACCATCCCATTTTTTTTATGAATATTGGCATTCGAAATGCTTTGAACCGGTCATTTTTTTATTTAATAATCTCTTGCTTTTGACATTTTTATAGAAGACACATTTCTCGTTTCCAGTGATTAAGCGCTTCAAAAATGGACCATTTTCTTGATGTTTGAGAAGCAAACCAAAGGCATCTGTTCGACGGTACAAATTTCTGTCTGTGGGAGCAAGAAGAAACCATATGTCGATTGAGGTTAAATCTAGGCGTTTCAAAAAGGGTCATGAGAAGTTGAATTTGATAAATTTAAACTCTCAGTGATCTCACGAGATGTTATTCGCTAGTTTCATCAATTAATGCCTTTATCGTGTCTTTATCAGTTCCAATTAACCTTCCAGTACCTGGTGCATCTTCAATAACAAAGTTGCCGGATCGAAATTTTGCAAGCCTGGCTTACTGTCAATACATCAACTCCCCACACATTGGTCAATTTTTTTCTTGTTTAAACAGTATTTTTACATTTTTCATAGTAGAGAAATAAAATAAGCTGAAAATGCTGCTTTTTAATTTTCATTTTTGAATGTGCACCAACAAAAACTATTGCGTAGAATCAATTGAACTTTTTCCCAATCAATCCTTGCTATATCAGCTCTCAAAACATATAATGATTATGCTGCTTAAGTGTGAAGGCGAATGTGTAAAAATGTAGTTTTATCCTCTGTCTAGAAAAAATGAAATTGCTTTCCGAACAACCCAATAATAATTTATAGATTCATATTATTTGTATTATATAATTACACATGTATTCTTTACTTCTAAGTGTTTTATGGGCATTTGAATGTCTCTTATATATACTGCTGGCCACCGTAAATCCAACACCCTGAAGGAAGCACGCAAATAACATGAAATTTACAACGTGCTTTAGCGGAGGTGAGATAGAAGATTAGAATTTCAGCGCAGACACACATCACGCACGCCTGTGGCACCACCTCAAAGCGCTATTTAAGGCTTGGTGATTTCGACGATTTCCAGTTCGGCAATTGTGTTTTTCTTGTGGTTTTTACAAAAAACGATCAGTTATGTCTTGTTGAAATAGCGATCATATTTCGATCAAGTATCCGAGTTCGACAGAGGAAGGTTAGTGGCCTACCGAGATTGTGGATTATCTTTCAGGGAAATCGGTAGTCGTGTTGGACAAAACCAAACAACTGTAATGCGGATATATGACCGTTGGATGCAGGAGGGTACGACGGACCGACGTGGTCGATCACATCCACCTCAGTGCACCACTTCACGTGAGGTCAGGCAAATTGGGCGCATGGCAGTGACGGATCAATCAGTCACATCGCGAACCATAGCACAGCACATTGAGTCTGTAATGCATCATTTAGTGTCTGTGCGTACCATTCGACGCCGTTTACAGCAGAGTGGTCTGTTCGAAGACGTCCATTGCTTGGTCTACCCTTGACGCAGAACTACAGACGTCTCCGCCGCCCATGGGGCGATGAAAGAAGAATGTGGGCTGCTGAATGGAATGAAGTTGTCTTTACTGACGAGTCACGCATCTGTCTGCAACACTACGATCGTTGGATTCGAGTCTGGAGACACCGTGGATAGAGGTTGCTGAGCAGCTGTGTTATGCACCGCCACACTGGTCCTGCACCGGGTATTATGGTATGGGGCGGTATTGGATATCCCTCTTGCACTCCTCTCATACGCAATGCCGGTACTTTAAGCAGCCAGCACTACATCTCCGAAGTGTTGGAGATAGTTGTCCTTCCTTACCTTCAGGGCTTGGCCACAGCCATATTTCAACAGGATAATGCGCGACCACACGTGACACGCATTGTCGAAAGGTTCTTCGTCAATCATCAGATTGAATTACTTCCCTGGATGGCTCGCTCTCCGGATCTTTCGCCGATAGAAAACATGCTGTCCATGGTTGCTCATCGATTGACCCAGATTATACCCCCAGTTGCCACACCAGATCAACTTTGGCAACGTGTGGAAGCTGCTTGGTCTGCTGTACCTCAAGAACACATCCAAAGTCTATTTGAATCAATGCCGAGGCGTGTGGCAGCGGTGATCTCCAACAATGGCGGCTACTCTGGCTACTGATTCTGGCAGGAACCACACTTCACAGAAGTCTATAAATTAAATAATTTGATACTTGGTCAACATGTTATCTGCAAAATAAATTTTGTTGCTATATCTCTTGTCTTTCTTGGTGTTGCATTTACGGTGACCAGCAGTGTATAAAAAAGTGGTGTATAAAAATATTCATTTCTAGTAAAATATCAGAAATAACTCTTTTGTTTTCTCTCTTTTAGAAAGGATTAACCTATGGATAGCCATAACTTGTTCCAATTATTTAAATCTTCCATTATTCTTTTTAAAACTTTAATATTTTTTTTCAAATTGTTGCTGGAGATTACACAGTTTTCTGGACGTTTGTACCAGCTTAAAATATTCTGGACCCCCGTTTGATGATGATAATAATAATGATAAAGTTTTTCTCTCTTGCTAAATTTGCATCCCCTTTAAAAATAAAATATCCTAAGAATTTATCGATTTAATATTTACAAGAAATAATTACATTATTTGAAATGTTTGATTGATGGAAATAAAAAAAGAGACCCTTTCTATAACATAATCTTCCCTTTCGCATGCTACAAAAAAATTCTCAAAAAATGACATTTTAAAACTATGATTAATGTATAATGTAATGACAAAATATAAAATAATGATATATTGAACAGATTCATCTTTTCTAAAATATAATACGTCCTTCTTAACAAAAAGGTGGAAGGCACTCTAAAAGATACCTAAGGAAACGAGAGCTCAGCTTTCATGTATAATTCATCAACTTATGCATTCATCATTCGCTGACGTTTTAGTATTTTTTTTATATGTGGCTTAGAATTTATGCTTTAAAAGAAAAGGTATACACAAAGGAGTTAATAGATTTATCATCCTCATTGAACATATGAATTATAAGTTATTGCTTATGTAATCTTTGAGCTTTAAGATTGATAATTGCTATCAGTATAACAGTTTTTTTTTAAACTTTAAGATATTTGTTATTTTTTTCGGTTAATACAAATCTTGATACATTTGAAAGAATATGAATGAATCTTCGCGTAATTCATGAGCAAATAAATTTGCTTATTAAATAACCATTTGTATATAAGAATAATTTACAATCTTTATACAAATATATGTTATATATAAAATATTACTTCGAATATATATATAATAGCTTCGTGCAAATGATTTGAGATTTAAGTAATACGTTGTGTGAATTCGTTCAAAATAAATGCTCCTTAGAATAATGTTAAATAAAATATCTTAACAAATTCTAAAAAAATATGAACAATATAAAGATGTAACGCAGACTTTAAAATGTTTTTGTATATTTTATTATCTATTTATATTGATATATATGTGCATTTGACAACACTTTATCAATAATTGCATTTTTAACCAGATTTAAATTTTAGATAAAATGTTACATTCTGTATGTTTTGTGTTTTAAGTTATTTGCGTTCAGAACTATGGTTTTGAAAATGCGTACAAAGGAATAATATTTTTAAAGTTAAGTGTCAATTGTGAATTAGGATATACAAATAAAATTGTTTAAGAATATTAATATTATAAAAAAATTATTTCAATACTTGTGGCAAAATGGAAGAAAAAGTAACGCGTTTAAAACATTCTCATTTTCTGGAAAACTATTCTATAATAATAATATTTTGAATATACATAGCTATGACTTATTCAGAGAGCCTGAACTATGATTTTCGGACTATATAATTTAGATATAGATGTATTCATATTTAATTATATTAGAGTAGATAAATTTAATTAAAAAACCCCGTCTATATTATTTAATTGTGTTTAAATGAAAATGTGAATTTTTCGGAAATTCAAGTTCATGCTTTATACAAAGAAATATACTCGTATAAACAAAATATTACTTTTAAAGACGCTCTTTCCACACAAGGAGAATGTTTCGAAAATATGCCAATTTTTCCCCAATTTTTGGGTAAAAAATGGATTTATTATTTTTTTTATTGTAATAATACTTTTAAAGCAATTTTATTTGTATATTCTAATCGAAGTGACACTAAATATAAAAAAAATACTCAATTGTGTACACTTTTTTCAAAGTAACAGTTCCAAAGGTAATCAGATTACTTAATGTGAAACATATTTTTCTTAAATATTTTTATTCAGTCAATGAAAATTAATTTATTTGCTTAGAGGGAAAATGTTTTATTTCTAGTTGATAGTAGATCAAGTAATAATGAAGGTTTAATGTACTCTTTTAATACATATAATTTAACTGACACAGTAAAAAAACAAACAAGTGAAGCTGTTTTGGAAATTTAATATGATTACGTTAAAAAAAATTAACTCAAATTTTTAAAACCTTAAAGAAAGGAAAGATATGTATTAAGGTATCCGAACACGTTGAAAATGACCGAATTCAGTCAAGACAGATATTTTTGTTTTTTATTTTATTGAATAGAGGTATCTTTTGACTTTACGAAACATACTTTGTTTTGTTTCTACACTAACTGGAGGCCAAGTTGAAAAATCAATTTTATAAATTTAGAAAAATCGGAAGTGGGTTTTTGATCTACCAGAAGTGGGCATTTAAATTGCTCAAAATCTATCATGGCGAGTCTGATAACTCAAAATATTACGAATGTATTTCTATAAAACTTTTTGAACCTGATATTTATGTTATTTTCTAGAGAATGTACTAAAATATTTCTTATTGTATGAATACTTTTTGAGTTATGGCTTATTATTTAAATAATGGTCTCATAAAAAATGTAACATTTCTTATAATGTTTACTCAATCACCTCTAAAATATTCAAATTTTAATAAAACATTAAAATTTTAGTACATTTTCTAGATAAATGCATCTAATTTGTTTTCGTAATACTTTTACTAATACATGTTTATTACTTTTTTCTCTAACTGCTTTGAAGTTTTTCAAACATATTGCTACAATTTCACTTATAATTGAGAGTTTTGTAAAATTCAGGTAATTTATTTTAAATTTTGATAGTTAAATAGTAATATTCATTGGTATTGAGTCCTAAAAGAGCATTTATAATGTTTTAGTATGCTATTTTGTTAAAAAGTACTCCGAACGTGTTCGGATACCTTAAATTTAATTTGAAACAACAGTGGCATCAATAACAACGTGATACGGGAAAGTAAATATAAGCTAATTCAATGATCTGTAGTTGAATAAGTGAAGGATTGACTTTCCCAGAGACAGAGGTTGAAAATCACAATCAGGATTACTTAATTCAATACTTGGCCGACATTAAATATTTACTCCACAATACTAAGTCTCTGGTGTACAGCCATCACTTCAGTTCTAAGTATCGCCTACGACAAGGATAGTACCGGAAATAGATTATAATGATTCACTTTGAGACTGTCAGCACTAATAATGATAATTATTCGAACTGTTACCTAAACCCTTCCGTCGTTTGAAGACACCCTACTGTTAAAAGCCCCATGACCCTGTTTAAAATAAGTTGGCCGTTACGCAATAAACGAGGCGTTTCATTGCATTATACGGGCAGATTACTTCGCGTGAGATTTGAGCACCGAGTAGAATGGGCAATTCCAGTTGAACGAAGGGTTCGCATTTCAACTCAAGAAGATAACGGGGACCGAGAAGACCTTTTGGATTGTTAAATGCGTTACGCTTGGCGTTAACAATGGCGTCTGAAATATGCTCGATTAAGTCATGTGAAAGATTGCGAGATGCAGGGATAATGAATATCAACAGTCAATCCAAAAAGAGATGTTTTCAAATGAGAAAGTTCATTGTGTTATTGTTTAATATTCATAGTTGTAAGTCTTAAATTGCATTGTTTTCAAAAATATTCTCTTTGCTTCAAAGGTCTAAATAGTTAGAAACGATATTGTTGAATAGGAATTGTATATATAAGTACTTAGTTTCACATAAACACTAAAATATGGAATAAGGTTTGTGACGGTTCTATCCGCGCTCTTTTAATTTACAGTCCTCTTGGGAAATTTCTAGTCTTAAAAAATTATTTCATAAAAAAACTCCTCCTCGAAGAAGAAAACGTGAATATGTAAATTAGGACTACTATATATAGTCTAGGCTTTCAGGTTAGTGAAGGAGAGACATAGGATAGATTGCTAAAGGAGAAGTGATTAATCAAATTGAATGTGAATCACGGATATTTAATATTTGATAACCGAATTACTTCAGGTGACGAACTGTCACTGGAGACTGAATCAAGATTAAATAGCGAGGAAGCCAGAGTTATTGAATTAAGTAGCTGTATTAAACATTAAAGTCTTCTCATATCTCACGTATCTCGATAATTGTCTTCATATTTATTAATTGGGTGCATTCTCTTATCCTTTATGGATTTAATTTGAGTTGTGGTTAACAATACATTGGATTATTTTTGAGATATGGATATAGTCTTCCTTCCAACTATCCTATATTCTTAGGCGCTCAGGCAAGGTCATTATTAATTGAGTGACAAAAAAAACCTATTTAAAAAAGCTCTCTCTTTCTCTTGCTTCATATATGTATAATGTAAAAATGTATTCGATTTGTGAATTGTAGCTCCGAGCAGTTAAAGGTATGTTATACAGTGGTGGCAAAAAGTCCTCAACACACTTAAAGTTTTGCCCAGTTTTCATGTTTGACTTTATTTTTCGTTATGAAAATTATGGTACTATCTTAAATATTGTTATTGTTTTTGATGTATTTTTTCATGCCAATTTCAAATCTGTTTGTAAAATATATGCTAAAAAATAGTTTTATTAATATTTTGAAAAAAATATACATGATAATACAAGCACAAAGCAACTGTAATAATAAGTTACTTTTTTTCAACCAATGAAATGCTCCATTATTTGCAGTACTGATGAAGGGTTGAAAACAAAATGTGCACAATGTTTTAGTGTATTGAAAGTAGTTGTTTGTTGCAATTTGAAGTGCGTGGATGGATAATATTGGAATTTTGGGTAAATTTGTCTTTCAACGTTATAATGAAAAACACAAAAAATTACTTTTAAAGGAAGAAGGCAAAGGTTATGTGCCAAAGTGCTATAAAGTATCATGTGTGGACTTTCTACTATCATGAGATCGTTACAAATATTCTGAAACAAACTATATTGTGAACAGGAAGTGATGTGGGTGATCTGATTAAAACAACTTAACATGAAAACAGAGAATTGAACACGATTTCACTTTAAATAAATAGCTTTATTTACCACAAATTTTGAAGTAATGGATTTTGACATAGAATGTTAATTTTCCCCATGGATTGTGAGAATAAGACAGCTGGAAATTGGACTATGAGGCTTCAAAGCTCTAATGCCACTACTGACTGAATTGCGTGATCATTTATAAAGAACTGTTAAAGAGTTAGAAATGGTAATATTTGGTGATGAAAGTCAGTTTTTCATTAAAGGTATCAAAGGTAGTGTCTTTATAAGACTAATAAAGAGTTCAGCCTTCAGTGTCTGAAGCCACAATAAAGCATCAGACGAACGTGATAATATGGAGCTACATGCCTTCTTGTGTTGTTAGAAGACTTCGCATAGTGAGAAAAAAAAGGCAATACTTCAAAATAATGCAGAATAAATTGATACAAACAGCAAGAGGTCTTTTTGGAGACCAGTCATGGAATTTTCAGGAAAATTTTACTCCATATCACCGTGTAAATGTAATGCAGAAATGGGGTTCGAAGACAATGCTGTGAATAGAATGAGTTGGCCATGACAGTCTCAAGATCTTAGTTCTATAAAGAACCTACGGCAAAAAATTGCTTATGATATTTCGAAGAAAACATCCTTCATATAAACTAGAGTTAATTCAAGTTTTCGTGTTTTCTTTCAACCATGGCATCGCGAATGAATTTCTCGCTAAATTGGTGTATTCTTAGCCAAAAGATGTGAAGCAAACGACTAATCTCTGAAATATTCATGTTCAAATATGCAACAATAATATAATTTCAAAAGGCATGTTAAATGTGTCATAGTTGTAAGGTTTTACGTTGCTTTACTATGTATGTTGTGCTTTGTGTCGTTGTCTAAATTATGTTATTCTACACATACTACACATTCTTGTGTTCAGGCCACTGAAATACAAAAAAAAAAAAATATTTTTCTTTTTGAAAAACTAGGTAACATAAAGAATACATTAGAATGTATAAAAAAATGTTAAGCAAGTACGATATTTTTATAAAGAAAAAACATTTAGTCAATTACAAAAATTAGGCAAGGAAATGAATGAGTCCACGACTTTTTGCCACCACCGTAAATCAAATCATCGTTTTTTTTTCTTCAAAAATCTTTACATGAGATTTTTTTTGAGCATGCTTTCCACTCAAGTGCCAAAATACGCAGAGAAATTTATCCCTTTTCTACATTTAAAATGGTAAAAACGTAATCAAGAGAAACGTAATCGTGTTCTAGCGAAGGGAAAAACTAATTATTTTTAAAAATTACGTAAACGTTTTAGGGAAAAGTTTCAACCACTCTGTATGGAACGTTGAATCTATTTAGATATTTTTACAAGTAATCGCGGTTGCCTCTATTCAGATAAAAATTGTGTTTTAATTCTTTATTTGAAATTAAATGAGACATGTTTCAAATTCCCTGAGAATAATAATATCTATATATATACAATTATGTATATATATATATATGTGTGTGTGTGTGTGTATGTATATATATATATAATTACTCAGGGAATGCAAAAAGAAAACAACCCTTTGTAATAATCCAGTGCCCACTTTTATACTTAATTTATATAAATGTGGTAAAAATAGGTTTTTATGTTCTCAATTATAATGTAGCCATGCATGTAATTCCAATGATACTCGTGTGTTGTCGGAGAAAGTTTAATTTAAAGACTATAAAGAAAATTTATTCTAACTAGTTATATCAGAAACAGATGTTACATTAAATCTTAGATGTTACACATATTGGATATAATATGCTACTTAAATTGTTTCATATCCAGTATATTTAATAAGGTCTTAAATTCTCACAAAATACTTAATATTTTCTGCAAAAAAAGAAATAATTAAGAAAAAAAAAAGAAAAAAAATAATTGCTAGTACTTTGAATATAAGAAAGCTAATTGTATTATTTTCGAATGTGTTGGTTTAAATATATATCCACAGGTAAAAGGAAGAAAAGTATAATTTAGTTATCAATATAGCTTAACATATTAAATAATTATTAATGAACAGTAAAGTAATTTAAAAAAGCAACCTTATATTTTACGACCGTTATTTTTCCTACCATTTAATATTTAGCTATATCATTAAATACTTTAAAGGAATTAACATTTATCTGAAATGTTATTGAAACTTTGGAACCATCAATAAAACGAATCAGATTAACTATCTTTATGATTTGTTTTTTAAATTCTTTAACCACTCTGTAGGATAGACTTAGTTTATATACTTTTACGATTTGTTCATATGAGTAATCTATCATGTAAGTAATGATTACAGGTGTCTCCTAAGCCGGCAGAACTTATTTGGATTAAATTTTATGTTTCTAACCCCTTATATACCAGACTGTGCTTTCTCGTATAACCAAAATTCTTGGGATTTCTAGAAATACTGACCTTGACGTTAGGAGCAGATTTTATTTTTTCTTTTGTCGCCGACTAATGCGCTGGTTCATTCGAGTTTCGTTTCGCTTTCTAAAGTTCGTAAAACTATATTTGTTGTTTATTTTTACTTTTTCTGACCAATATGACATTTTCGTTGGATTTACACGAAGAGGCTATTGATTGGGAATATTTACCTGAAACCCATGAATACGACAGTCACTCTGATACGGATTAATCTATTTGTAATGAAGGAGATAAAAAAAAGGGAACAAAAAGGACAATACTATTATGTAACGCATTTGGAAAAGCTTTTTGTTCCAAGGAACATTTCAAGCAATTCCACAAAAATTTGTACTTTTTATTCCAATTTTCTTATTTTTTTCACATTTTTGTAACCCAGACATTTTGTAACTTAAGTTTTGCAATTTTATATAATCCCAATAAAAGAAAATCTATCTTATAATGTTTTATATGCTGTTTATACTGGTTGTACACCTAAATAAGCCATGTACCCAAATTGCGTTACAATGGGATTTGTTCTATACATAACATGTAGACAAGGGGTTAACAATAGTCTTTTTAAGAACATTCAAAATTTTGCCCTTCAAGTTTCGAAGTTTAAAAATTAAAATTTAAAAAGTAGTAAAGGAAAAAATATCTTCGATACTAAGATACCGATAAGCATACGATATTGATTTCCTCTCATACATTTATTTCTTTAAATGACAGCAAAGAAATTTTAAAATCTACCTGGAAATATATGCTACCAAAAATAGGGGGTTTATCAACATATTAAAAATAACATCAAAATAAAGTACAATATATGCCATATAAAAACCCAAACTAACTGATTAGGGTAAAGTGAAGGGAGCAATCTTTATGTGAAGTTAGCTTTAAAAAAAAATCTAAATTTTAGGATTTATCTAATGTTGGAAAAATAATAAAAGAAAGAAAAAGTAAATCCATATATCTTTAATGAAATCTTACCTTGAGATGCATAAGCACTTAGCGTAGATGTAAGCATGGTGGGAAGATAAGGGGGTTCAGATTCACATTCGCTCTCCAAGTAGCCCAAACGAGCCCTACGACCCAAGGCTTCCATTGGATGCATACCGTTCATACTTCTGGGGGGTACTGCAGGTGGAGCGGGCTCTGGAGGACTCTCCCGAAAACTGCATTAAAGAAAAATTTTGAATGTAGATACATCATATGTGAATTGATACTGAAAAATATTTAAAGATAGATTTAAGTCATGGTTTTATGTCACAGAATATGATTAAGTAATAGCTGAAAAAAGTTGAAAATGAGAAAAAAAAAATCTGCTCATATTTCTTCTTCTTTTTTGATAAGATAAAATAAAAAAATGTTTCAAATAACAAACGATAAAAAAAGAAATAAAGAAAAGAAAAATTAAAACAGAGTAATGTGTAAAAGCAGTCTTGAAATAACTCGTATTGGTTAAATTATTTTTTGACATGCAAATGATAAAAAGTAATTGAAAATACAAATTAGTTCTTAATTTTTTTAAAAAATTATTCTTCTTTTTTTATTTTATAAACAGAAGAAAAAGATATTGAGAACAAATGATGCATTCTAATGTACATGTAGCCCAGAACGGATAAGTTGCCACAGGGGATGACGTATATTTATTTGCATGCTTTGTTTTGGGTAGCAAATATTTACCATGTATTTATTTGTTTTTGAAATAATAATTATATAATGTATCTTTGTTGAGCTTTGCATTTTATCAACTGAGAGAAGACTATTAAGTATCTTTTTTATGTAAGTATATGTCGAAGAATGTAGCGAATATTTCGCAACATAACAGTTTACGACAAAGTTTACGAGCTTCGTAATATTATTATAGTTATTTTATGAAAAAAATCATTTTGAAATTTATACTTTACATGTTTTTCAAATAATAATAATAAGAGCCCAATAATATCCTGAGTGATGCAATAAATCATATTGTCTCTTTTTGAGGGTGTAAATTTAAAATTATAAATATATATATATATATATATATATATATATTTCAGCATTACTTATGAATAATATTTAGAGTTCTAACATTTTGTACATGATGTTTACAGTTTAAATATTTTAAAACTAAATACTTTCAACCAAACTGAACAACATAACATGCAGACAGATTACGAAAACCTAATAAAATTATACTTATTAAAAAGATTATAAAGCATATTTTTTTGCAAAAACACAAAAGTGGTTATATATATAATTACCTTTTGGATAAATTATAGAAAAAAATTAAATTGAATTATGGTTAATTTGCAATTTTAAATTTCAGAAAAACTAAATAATTGAATCTATTATTTGAAACATGTGTGAATTGTACCATTTAACACCTTTAGATCATTACGTTTAAAAAATAAATATTATATCGTTTCCATCAAATTTAAATTAATTGTAATTATCTAATTTGTAAATGAATTATTCTAAGTGAAAGTTTTAATGAATTAGTTTTTGACACACATTACATACTATTAACAATATTGAGCAACATTTCTATTGGAAGAGCTTGGTTTGGCAGATACGAAACTAGTTTAGTAGTAAGGGCTGTGAACTTTATTGTTTTCAAAAAACAAATGCAATTCATATTTTAAAGCCTTGATTTCAACGAAGGCAAACTGTAAGACAGACTAAATTCTTGACGCTCACATGATAAGTGTAATCACGTGTTTTCCTTTGAATTTAAAGCTGAATCATATTTGCACTTGTTAAATACATACACTATTTAAAATTAGATGATTATTTAAAGATGTCGAAGTTTTAAGATTCTTCAAAAATGATCTAAACTATTTTAAAATAATGGTTATATATATATTTTTTTTTAAAAAAAAATCTTGTACGTTAGTTTGATTATAAATCATTAAAGAAAATACACATTTTAACAATAAGTTTATGTATACAGCATGAAATATTTGAAAATTAAATCTAATATAGGAAACTATTTGCAACGGATAGTTTTCTGTATATTAGTCATTAAAAAGAGTAGCACAATTAGAATATGCCAAAATTTAGTATTTAAAGAGAATTTCAAAGTAATTACATATTTTAATGTCTGTTTGCGAAAAGAAGTTTTTTACTACTGAAAAAATATTCAATTTGTTACCAGCATTAAATATTAATCAGAGGAAAACCATCAAAATTCGGTTTAATAAATAAAAAGAAATTTTCCTACTAGACTGTAAAATAATTAAAATTCAATAAGCGTACAATATTTAACTATAACAATTACTGTCTTTTAGTTGAAAATATATAGTTATTTCTTTATTATTTCTCTTACAATGAAGCCTTTAGAGAATATTGATATCAGCATAAAAATTTCTTCAACGTATATATTAATAAAATTTTACTTTATTATTCCACAGAGACAATAAATGCAATATTGTAAATAGGTACTCAAATTAAATTCATTGTTTTCGTTTCATATATTCTGTGATACATACTCTATAAGCGAAGTGCTCTGAGAAACAGCTTGAAATTGTATTATCATTTAAAACGCATTCGGTCGTTACATAAAGCTCCAGTTACTATCAATAACTGTCTCTAACAAAGACATCCTTGGAGCTATCAGAATGAGAACAAACATTTTAACTAAGTAAACATTTTATTTTCACTTTGAAGTAAAGAAAAACAGCTTCGTGTCTGTGTTTGGGTAGGGTACTCAGTTAAGAAATCTTTAAAACTCACGAAAAGTTTAACGCCTACAGCTAAAACAAATACCGCCACTAAATCCCATTGGGCGTGAAGGTTCTGACGACATTTTTAATGGAATAAATGAACTGTTAAGATTCTTCACCATTGGAGGGATATTTAACAGAACAGCCCGAGGCGATAAGCAGCATTACAACACTTTTTTTTTAATTCATATACAATCACTGAGCGATAAAATGTTCACTGCGTTACATTCGCCCACGTGAATATATAAATTTGCTAGGAATGAAAATCGTTTGCGATCAAATTAGTGGTGTTTGGATGGGTAATTTCAGATAATCTCTTTTCTGTGTGGCTTTATTCCGTAAATTCTATCTTTAAGTTTATGTTCATAAATTAATTGGTATTATGTTTAGAAAAATTTATTTATATGAATTAACTCAAAATACGCATATATTTGAATTTTTTTTTTTTAGAACTTTGTTTGTAGAGGAACAAAATTCATAAAAATTTACAGAGAATAAAAAGAGTAATTGATAAAAAAATTTACAAATAATCAGGATAAAAAATAATTTAGTTAGTACTTTTAGATAGATTGCATTTAATATGAGGAATATAGTAATAAAATTTAAAATTCAATTAGATAAATTTAATAGAATTTAGGCAATGTTTCTTGCGCTTGGTTGTAAAACAATTTACGGAGAAAAACTTTGATAGGAATTGTTTCAAAATTAATTATTTATGTTTCTTAAGCAATAAAAAATATCTCTCTCTTTTTAAATCCTTATATAAATAAACATTTATTTTAAATTACATGTGGGAAAAAGGAAACAAAAAGATAAGTATTTTTTTTACTACTGTACGTGTATTTTTTCATATCATTTATAGATATATCATTGCATACTTTGCAGTGTTATACATAAGTATTCCATTTCCATAATAATTAAAATATTTCACTAATGGTTATAATATTTTTGTCAATCCAATGTTTCCAGTGTAAAGTTAAACACAAGTAATTTTGTTTGAAATGTGTAACAATTGATTAATTTCATTGAATTCTTATTTTGTAATTGATATAAGCATCATCTAATTGTTGTAAAAAAGACATTTTAAGTGGTATGATAAAAGTACAACAAGTTAGATTACCATAGTTACTTTTAAAGATTAAGCTTAAAATTTAGAAGGCTTATAATTAAAATAACTTGTATTTAAAATATATGTTTATTTAAAATCTATAAATAGAGCTTAAGCGTTTAAATGACTTCCAAGATAACAACAATTTTTTTTTTTTTGCTTCAATTCTAATAAAGTGAGGGGAAAAAAATTAATCGATTAAAAATGGTGGATTTTTCATACGTCAGATGTCTAATTTCCCTTCATCTTTATAATTTTTTCTCTAAAGAAGTTCAGAGTAAATTTTTTTAATTTCCGGGATCCATTCATGTTGAAACAGTGTAAAAAGTTTCAACAAAATTACCAAAATTGAAAAATTAGTCAATATATATCATACCATCTAATTGCAATAATTTGGAATAATTCATAAAGCTTCCAAAATTTAGGATGCATTATTTATTGAGAAATATGGAGTTTACTTATATAAAATATATATCACATAGATGATTTTTAAGGACTCATTAATTTATTTTATAATAAGCATCAACTTAAAATTGAAAAGTAGTCCCTGAAAAAATTTATTTTTAGGTAGTTAAGGTAAAAACTTCATATATTCCCTTTTTACAAATTTTTGTTTTACATGATTTATAATAAATTAAGCTAAGCAGATACTTTTTTATGATCCTTTTACGATCTTATGAGGAAAAAAAATCCCATTTTCAAGCTAATGAGAAAACTAAAGAAAAAATATCTCTGTTGAAGACATTAAAAATAGATCAATAGTCGGATCTTCCCACCTACAAGCCAGACGCACTTCTCATAAAACTTCTTCAAGAATATGAAATCAATATAGGGATACAAAAAATAACGCAAAAAAAGGAACAACTAAACTTAACCTATGCACCAGATGATTGAGTAGAAGTATTTTAAATAGATTCACCAGACGCAACGCTCCCTATTTATTATGCTAATGGCATACGGTGGGAAAGATCGCTAAGTGACAAATTTGGGCATGGTCGTTGAATATAGTGGGCACTTAGATACCCATTATTACTGGTCCTTCCCAGTATAACATTGGGGGTGGGTCGTCTGCCTTTATTTCTCTCCCCTCACCATGGAGAATTACTGATGAGCCTGTTGCCACCAGCTGGGGTTGTCGTAGGATACAGATGATGGAAACTGTGTGGTGAAAATGCTATTCAATCCAAGCAGAGGATACCTAATGACAACTGCTGCTTGTGCAAAAGTTGAGGGTGTTATGCCCTCAGGCAAGAAGTTAGTCGACGTTCTTCTTGGGCGCCAGACAGTCTTAATGATCACGACGGTTTGGTCCTATCATCTTACCGGATTGCCAATTCCCCTCTTGCCAAGGCCTATCTTTAATACTTTTGAGAATCGTTTAAAAGCCCCACTGGAATTGACGCAAAGGACTCTGGAGGGGGAATACAAATTAGCGAAGTATGTCACCCGCGAAATCAAATGCTTAATGTGGGTTTGGGAGGTTGAAAACTTAATGCTGTTTCGTAGAAATGAGGTTCTTGAAGTTTTAAACAAAATATTTGATTTTCAGAATTATTGCATTTATTTAACGTGATTAAGAATTATGGAAATTTACTTTATTTTTAGAAACCAAGTAAGATTACTTAAAGGATTTAATATAAAATATTCTTATTATATGGATGGATTTTTTAAAAAAAATTATGAGTCAAATGTTTATTTTGTGATTAGAAAACGTACTGGGGTTATCCCCAGGAAAAATCCTGCATTTCTTAAGTGTATCTTTTAAATAACAAACAAAAGAACAAAATTGCTAAAGAACAAATCAAAGTTCAATTATCTTATGTTTTACTCTGGAAAAAAAATTAGAACTAATACTGAAATTCCCAGAAATTTGCAGTATTTCTAATTCATAAGTGTGTGTGCTCACTACTGATTTTTTTGTCTGTTATATGTATATATATATATATATATATATATTTGAGCAGAAAGTTAACAACACTGATTAAATTAAATTATTCTTTTGCGTAGAAAAAGTCAAAAGGTAATTTAAAGCAATTGTATGTATTAGATTACAAACTACTTGCAAGATTTTTAATAATCATGATCTTTAATAAAAGCTTCAGACAATCTCTTTGCTTATTTTAATTTTCCATACTTCTAGCAGTTTAATTTAATTTATAATATTTTTTTCGCATTTAGTGAAATGTTAATATTGTACTAAAAAAAATCCTATACTAAATTTTTTTACGGATAATAGAGGAATTAAAATATAAGAAATTTAGGCATTGAATAAATATATTACCATCATTTGACCTGAATGCTTGTTTTCATACTCTCTTTTCCATAATTTACTTCCTAATGCCCTCTGAAATTCTTAATTATGATATTTTTCTCATACCACTTTTATTAAAAAGATATTCCACCGCGGTTTAATTTAAAAGAAAGTCGCAGCGTGATATTTTTAATTTTTTTCATTCGCATTCATTTTCAACGTGAACATTAATACCAATCACCTTGATCTCACCTCTATGCAACCAATTAAAAGACCCAAGGATCATGCACTATGTATGATTTTTAATCTCTCAGGGCTTTAATGCCTGATGTGTTTTTACATGTTACCACAAGAAAAATTACGACTGTTAATACTTTCCTCTGGGACTAAATTAAAATTCAGTTTTTCTCCCAAAGCCTTTTTTATGCTCCCTTTTTACTACGGAAGATAATTACTTTTAATACCTAGTAATGGGAATATATTAAGAGTAATCTCTTTTTCTCAATGAAATGCCAGCAAAGAGGGTTTTGAGCACCTCGTATTCTTTATATGCGCTCTAACGAAGTAACGATGAACCTTCTCCGAAAAATTTTAATATGTTGCGTACAATAGTAATTAATATGGAAATAGCTAGGGAGCTGTATGCTATAGAGGAAGGAAATTTACTCTAGAGTGATGAAAGTTCTTGATGAAGTTTCAAACGTATGCTGAACACAATAATACAAGTGTAGAGAAAGTTAATTATGTCTGCTCTGTCATTAACTTATTTCATCATCGTAGTTACCATACTTAAAGTGAAAGAGCTTATGTTCCCCCAAAAGCATGAATCTAAATTTGTATTTTACAGCATAATATAAAACAAAATTAAGTCATATGCTGGCTTATTATTATAGTACATAAAAGTTTGGCTGAAGTAATACTATCTGCATCCAGTCGAATGGATATTTTTTGAATTATGAATAAATACTATAAGAAATAAAGATTTTTTAATGAGATTTGCATATCTTTGAAAATTATTTATTTATTATTACTAAAAATTTTATAAATAATAAGAGGAAATATATAACGAAACATACATGTATAGTGAGATGTGCTATATCTTAGTGGCATGTTATATGTGTTTAAAATTTTGTTCAGGAGTAATTTAAGAAAAATGTTTACTTAAATGCATGGTGAAGGTTTAAATTAACAAATTCAAGCATTTTATATGTAAAACAATGGTATATATAATATATTTATGAGTTTTAATTCAAATTTTTAAATGAGAACACAATGTAATAAAAAATAACATATTACATATTACTTGGAAAATGTATTTTACGAGTGTTTCATTTTAGGTTTTTATTCTTGAATATTTTGAAAAAGTAGAACACCCGCTGCTGAACTTTTTAATAGAAACAGAAACGATTAATTCCTTATAAATAGTGAAAATATAATATATTATGAAACTTTTTTGTGAAATCTAATTTAAAAAGAGGGTTTAATAAGTTTTGCTAAATGTTCTCTTTAAATTATTTGAAACTTTTAAAAATACATTAAATTATTTTATTCTTTTAATTCTTACGTTGCCATCACACAAGCATGAAAAATTGGAACTGTTTATATATGTTTTTAAAACTAATCATTCTATTGAAGACTCCTTGGAGTTGTGTCTCCATACATAACAGAATAAAAATAAGTACAAAAACGTACTATCCTGGGCTCAATTTTCCCAGACTCATAATCGGAGATGTCGATTCAAAGTTACAAAGGAAAACATAGTGCAAGATAAGTAAAAATGTCCACACATTCTTGCATAGTACGAACTCAGTGGCAGATATTTTTTATTTTAGCTACAGTTAAAGATTTCGAGGTATATCATCAATAAAGTTACAACTCCTCTAAGACGACGTTAACTCAAAGTAAAATAAAAGCAAGAAATTAAATGACACAATATATTTTATTTTAAAATATGATGAATAATCAAACAAAAATTAATTTATTTCTTCGGAAGATTATATTCCATTATTCTATCTATATGCACCTATAAAATTTTACAAGATTTATTGAGCCATCAGTTAATTATTCAGCACTTAAGTTAATGGTAATAGATCTCTTATTGTTTATAGGGTATACTTTTAGAATTGATTGACATATTGGAATTAATATGATATTGCCTCTCGTTACATCATCTTTATCACCATCATATACCTATGCTCCTCTCACCATATCAAAACACTAAATTTTGTTCAAAGGATATGTTCATTAAAAATTACGAAACACTACAGCTTCACGCCCGTTCATATACCTTACAAACCATGTTTATCCCTTCCTCTATTCACTTTTCTGTCCAGAAGGGTTTTGGAAAGTATTAACCCGGCATCACCCGCGCGAAAAAACGACCAAAGTTCTCGCGCAGGGTGTTTACATTTTGTTTTTACCTTAAAATTTGTATACAAAGGCTAAAAGGGAAGAAAAGTAAGAAATAAGATATGTGTATTATATTTTTCAAACGTAAATGTAGAGTTTTTCTGTTCCTTTTATAAGGGCATTCAGTGCATTGTTTATACACTCCTTTAATCTCGTCGTGAGTTAGTGCGATGTTTTCACTGGATCTTAATTTTTGTTTTAATTTGTATATTTTTTAAAACTAAACATATAGGAGTAAACTTCCCTATTTTTTAGATTAAAAAAATATGGAATTTCTTTTTCATGTTCTCTTATTGCTCCAGCAATAGTTTTTTCTTCAAAAGTTCATCTGAAAGTGGATAAGATCTGTACCAGTGGTCTCCTTTAAAATTACGCTCTTCCCAAATGTTTTTGTGTCTCTTACATAACGTTTATTTTCAACAGTGTCATCCAAAAATACATATTTAGAATTCGCCTACAAGCTAAGGCCCCTGAAAGGATATGACCTTAGAGTCATCTACACCAGAAACTATCCATTTTCCAAAAAAGGTTTAGAAGGAGCTTTGAAAAAAGTTAGGTGGTAAGTATGACACACCCTGCGTGAGAAGTGCCGTAAAAAATTTAGAAACTTTGAGACTCTGAGCTGACACAGGTGACGAAGGGGTCATAGCTGCAAACACACTTCAGTGCAGTGTTCAAATCCTGGTGGAACAAAAGTACCATAAAGGATGTTATTAAATATGTCGAGGCTCAAAATCATAACGTTGCTGTAGGTTGGAAGTGTGGATAGCGGGATATCAACCCTAATGTTCTCGTTTCTTGACTATTGTTGAAAATCATGAGGCCTGTCTCTTGAGAGAGCAATTAAATATTGCTGTTCTCATTCGAAATACTTCCTGGAGCTACGAACTGACTTGCTGTAGGAGTGGGAACGACTACCACAGGAGCTCCTCAACTGACTTCTATTGGTTGTGCCGTTAAGCTGTGTGACATATCTGATTGTGGTAAAGGGCTTACCCATAGTAAATTCATTTTTATTTCTATGTTACAAAATAAATTTGGGGCATTTCCACGCTATGTGCTTAACTAATACTAATAAAATGACTTTTTGAATTGACATCTTTATTTCTGTTAAAAATGAGTATTTATACAAATTTTCATTACATTCTATTAATTAGTTTTTATGAAATTCAGCACATTGATCAAATTCGCTCAATGAAATATGTTTAAGCGCGTAATTATATTTGTGTTTGCAGATACATGCATAACTTTGACATGTTAAAATAATACAGTTTAATGAATCTTTTTCCTTAAAAAGAATATTAGCATAAGATAATTTGTTTATGCATAAGTTTAAAAATATTGTACCTATTTTAACTGGATGAAAGCGCTTCAAAATAAATTTATTTCTTTTAAGAAATTTCGCTATTAAATTACCCTATTAAAATTTTAAGGGAATGCATTTCAATTAAAGCTTAAAATACCAAAAAGTTTTTAAGTACTCAAGTTAGTAAATAAATGAAAATATAAACAAAACCGATCTTCATTGGTAAAATTATAATAAAAAAAATATCAATATTTTCCAGATGTTTCTTTCACGATAAATGTGCACCTAATTTGTGTTTTCAGCAGTGGATAGTAATAAGATTTTACCAATTTTTTAGGAGAAAAAGATTTTTGAAATGGAAGCGAAATTTCCTAAAAGCAGCCATAACGATTTATTTGATGGTGTGAAAGTTAATCTTGGTCTTGATAATAAAAGACATGGAATTTAGAAAATGACTGTGAATGAAGAAAGCATTTTGTTGACACAAAAACTCAACTCTTAATATTAGGCTACTGAGTATTTTTATAGAAACATTTGAAAAGGATATAAGAAAGATAGTTTCCAGCTTTCCATCACACATGAACGTGATCTTTTGTGATTTGATTGGTTGCAATACTACAATCAAAGCACTAATACTAGAGAAAATTTGATTATTTTCAGAAGAATTTACTTTTAGTAATATCATGATTGAATCCCATATATTTCCAACTTCTAAAAACACAAATAAACATTTATTCTCACTGCAGCCTTACATCAGCCACCCATTTAAAGAATTTTAAGTATAGTATTGAGATATCATCCTAATGAAGTACAAATAATAAAATAGTAATGTATTACCTTGAAAGGCGTCAACATGAAGATCAAGCAAGAGTATTTAAAAACATTTTAAAGTATAATATTACTTAAAAAATAATGCCCATCCATTCAAATAATTATATGAATGAAAATAAAGGAGTAAAACAAATGAACCAATGAAACATAATTAAAAATAAGACATCAAAACAAAAGCTCCATTGATGTGAATAATGCTTTGATTTTAAAACATATGCAATTATCTACACATACAGGAATACGTAATGGATACATTTATTGAATAATGCAAAAAATAAAACAAATTATAGTTATGATAATATATAAACCAATTTAATTAGATAATGAGCATTTTTCTGTTAATGAAAAAAAATCAACAGTACATTTAAATTCTTATAATAGCTATTTACAAGAAATATTTTAGAAAAAAAAACAGTTTTAAGAGTAGCATAAAGTTATACTTAATATCATTCATTAATTTCACAGAATATTTTGGGATGAAAGAAATTAAAAGGTTTAAATCCACATTTTTCCTAAAACCTAATACCGCATGGTTAAGAGTTTGGATCTATATCAGGAGTACTCAACATTTTTACTCGCTGGGCCACATACATATGATGGGTATTTCAAGCGGGCTACAACATGAGGATAATGGAAAAAAACACTATATGGCTACATTAACATTGGTTAAACAAAGTTGACCAAAATATTAAAAATATCACTTTGGGCTTACATTTTAATTCTATATCAACTTTTTCATTGAACATACGCAAAAAATATTTACTTTTATGCCTTTTTCTGAGTCATGGGGTAGTTTAAAGTTTTTTTCATCCATAACCAAGCCTCTTTCTTACATTCTTCTATCAAAAAAAGCAAATTGATCGAAAAATTGATAGATTTTATTGCTTCATTGATTCCCGCAACATTTTTAGCACATTGTTCTTAAGTATTCAAATTTCTTAGTGCAGTGGTCCATGACCAGGCCACTTAGAAAAAGTCTGTGGGCCACATGCGGCCCACGGGTTGCAGGTTGAGTTATCATTGGTCTAGATAATATAAGTTAAAACATGAAGCATCCTAATATTTCTTAAATTACTGAAAACTTAATTCACAAAAAAGTAATATAATATTTGTTTAATAAAAAAGGCAAGGATTTTACGCATGCATTAGGAAATGAATTTTACGACACAACGTACGAATAAAATAAATTTTAAAATGGATTTTAACAGTGATACAATTTAGATATATCTGAAAAATTTTCTTTAAAAAAGATTTTTGATCCTCATTAAGTAAAGCTTTTGTGAGATCATTCATCTTTATATAGAATTAGTGTTAGTTAGTTTTTGTTCATTTTAATCTTTGGTGCATTGCGTTTTATTGTTATTAAATAGAAATAAAAATTCTTTGGGAATGAAATGTTGTCCTTTTGCTATTACGTATCACTAAATTTCTACTATTAGTCCACAATCTCCCTATATATATCTTGTTTAAATTTTCAATCGTAATAAAATACATTTTAAACCACTCAATTGAGGAAATTTTATAAATACGATTATTTTGAATGACAATACGGTAATTTACTTATAATAAGGAAAACTAATTTATTAAAACTAATCATTCAAGTAACTACAAATACAAGCACGTTGGTATCATTTTTGGCGACTTAGCGACCATTTTGGAGTTTTGTCAAAACTTTAAATGTATTTTTCTCTCATTTTAAAGCACTCATTTGAGATGAAATTTTCTAAACACAATTGTTTTAAGTGACAATACGATAATTTAAATATAATTAATTAAAATTATTGCCACTTAATATTGTGATTCTGTCATTTGTATATACATATTTGTATTAATTGTAATTATTTGATAAAAAGTAACTAAAATAAATTTTTTCTTTGTTGATTTAAGTAGGATTGGCTTTGTTATTATTTTTTTATATCATTTGTTTTCTAAGTCAACCATAAATTTCATTATCTATAACAGCATTGTTAATATAATATTATTATGTATAATTATGTATACTTTTGTTCAATAGACAATTTAATAAACAATGTTACAATTAAATTACAATTTTTTATGTTTGATTCAAATATTTTATAGCAGAGAGTATTTTATTTTTAAAAGTAATAATTTATTATATCGTGATTTTATCAGGAGGTTTGGAATAAATCCAAAGCCTTTTTAATTATTATTCACAAGATTATTCTTTACAAATGGTTTTTTGATTTAATTATCTTAGTTTGGATTTCAAAATGAAGGTAAATTTATTATCCTAGATTTTATCACAATTTTCTAACTTTCCAAGTACTTTACATTTCCAAACATAACGGTTAATAGGCAAAAGCCCTGCATTTGTCAACTACAAAACAAAGCACATGGCCCTGAGTATGAAGCATATTAAATTTTCAGCTTCTCTTAATTGAGCATTTATGTCTTCTGCCATCAGTAACTACGAGCTTGCGGAATGAAAAATGTTTAGCACACGGTGCTAGACTGTAAGATAAATATTTGAGTTAGCAGTGAAATATTCCTTTCTTTTTTCGTTTCCTTTCATCTTTTCATTCACTCATTTTATGGTTTTATAGATATATATTTATTATTTTGTTATAATTGTTTCAGAGTTATCGACTTTGTTATATATGTATATATATATATATATATATATATATATAAAGTCAATTATTCATCTCAGTTGGTGAAGGAACTGATGAGGAGACATGTTGCTATCTTTATATTACAACACAAAGGGACGACACGAACAGCAAATACTCGGGCAATTAATAAAAAAAGATAAAAGTATTCTTCTTTCGCTCCCGATAACTCGCCTACGTATAGTAATGTTTAATCAAAAGTCATTAAAATCATATGATTTTCGATAAAAGATTTCATATCTATAGGGGGGGGGGGTGATGCAAGATTGCATCAGCCTGAATTTTAAACGTTGAAGTTATAGTTTTTGAGAAATAAGGTTAATTATCACGTGAAGTGTTGGAGTGCTCAAAACCATTATGAATTTATATCTTGGAGAGAAATGTAAACGGTTATCACACACACACACACAAACACACACTATGTATATACTTCCAGTAATAGTTTCTTAAAAAAATAATGATTGGAGTTTCTACAAAGTATTCTTAAAATAGATAAGCCTGGAATTAGAACTAAATAACTGACGAAATAATCTTGATAGAAATCTTATTTAAAAATTAATTTGCTGAACTGCTTATGAATCAGATTGGTAGTAAGTAATGTGTTAGAGTAGTAATAAGTATTTTATTCTAAAGAAACGCATTTATTTCAGAAACGTAATTATTTAATAAATAAATCAACTTCCTTACATATGATTTTACGTAGATGTGTGCATAAGGGGGAAAATAAAGCTGACTGTAGTAAAAACAATTCTGTTTGAAAAAAAAATAATAAGACTTCCAAATTTAAGTACTAATTTTAGAACTGAACAAAGTTTTCACAGAGGAAGAAACTGTAAGAAAAATTAAATTATTCGTACTAGCAAAAATGATAAAAATTAATACAAGACTGTTTTTAAGATGTAACACAATTCCCATAGGAATAAAAGGATGGAGAAAATATAAACATATGATTTCTCTTTATTTAATAACTAAACGGCAGGGTAAAAATTGTTGCATTGGTTACAAAGTGGGGCATTTGATTGTTTATTTGAGTAGCATGATCAATTGATGAATATTTCATTTGGGTATATTTATTATATTTTCAATGGTAAGAATTTAAGGTAGATAATTGACACTGTACATAACTGTCCAGTATTATGAATATCAAAACAATATTACAATTTCATCAAAATTTTACAAATGAGGGGTCCATTAAAAATTAAGAAAATATTTTAAAAAAGGATAAAAAAATATGTATACATTAGAATTGGAAAATGGGTGTTTAAACATAACGCGTTTTACATTAGAAATAAAATTAAGGATTTTTGAAATAAAGAATAGAAAAAATGGTATCGACATCAAACACAATCTTGGAATACAGATATAATGTAACATTGTGAAATCATTCAAATTCCTTGAATAAATTCTTTCAATCGAAATACTTCAACCATAATTTAAACCACTTCAAAACATTTTTATATTGTTTAAATTCATACAAGCAAAATAATTGTATTTACAAGAAGCGAACGATCGAGAATGCAACAAAGTATTTATCTTGCATTTTATAAAATCCATTTTGATAACGTGGTTTTATTTTTAGTACATCGATGGCATTTTTAACCTTTTTCCATAAAAATCATGAGATAAAAAAAAGTAAAGATTATTTTTTTAAAAAAAAAAATTATTTCATATCTTCTAAAATTTATCCTACATCGTTAAGGTGTCAAGAGTATTTACACAACTACTATCAAATTAACAATAATAATAATTTTTTATCAGTACTTATTGAAAAATATATTCTTTATATTAATGGTGCTTTTACAAAGATTATTACAGTTTTAAGATAAATTTTCGTTAAAAAGATAAAGGACTTAAAAAGATTGCAAATTATTAAATCTTATGAAAAAGTTCAATTAAAAATATTTTTCGTATGATGACCTACATTAAATAATTTAAAAATTTATATTATTTTAAATTGTATATTATTATACTATTAAAATATTTATACTATTAAAATTGTAAAATATTTATATTAATTAATCTTTAATAAACTCAACCCATTAAACAGCAGTTTTAAAAATAACTACAATTTTTTTCCCCGAATGTAGAGTTTGAGTTAAAAGAACGTCGTGTCATTTGCATAAAAAATATTTTGTACTTCCAATAAATTCTTTTTAGCTTAATATTCAAATAGAGATTATAGAACCGGTTTCAGAGAAACAGCAGATGTAATTTTCGAAACCGGAAGCTCAGTTCTATGAGAGATGAATAACAGTGTTTTGGTCTTGGGCATTCAAACCAAACTTGTCTAATAAGTAACACACCAAAACGAATGCCATATTAAATGTAGCATACTAATACAAATAACCGAGGAATTATCTTTTACCAATCTATCTAAACAAATATTCATCTTTATTACAGACAGGGTAAGTACAAATGTTGGACCAGATTTTAAAAAACCATATTATTGAAACTACTGCACATATTACTATAAGTGATATATGAATGTAAAGAGAATTATACTAAGTTTTTCTCTGTTACAAATGTTCATCGTGTGATCGTCTTGTTACACGACATTTGTCCAATCTGTTATCCAGTTCGTTCCATACATTTTTTAGCATCACTCTATCAAAGGTTCGTGATGCTGCACTAATGCTTGCTTATCTTCCTCTGTTATTTGTTGTGTCGATTATAAATGATACTGATGGAAATTTATTTTTTTCGTGAAATGTTCCATTCCGTTTTCAGGGACATTCAACGTTCACAATCCACAACTCTCGTAGACTTCTGGAGACTTTTCTTTTTTACACAAACAACCTGTTTTCTTTTGTTGATGCTTCCTTTGCAGTTGCTCTTTTTCGATGGTGCTTCTTTTCCTGAGCGATTTCTAAATGCACGTTGCACCGAAAGAAATGAAAAAACCTTTGCATACTCTAATACGCAAAAAAATCTTCTCTGACATTCTCACCATCCTTAGATTTTAGTTACAGTGATCTTGAATGTGTTGTTGATCACTGGTAAAAAAATTTTTGTATATTTCTTTTTACATTCGTGTATCATTTATTGTAATATATGCAGTAGTTTCAAAAAAATTATAAATTTTTAAAATACTGTCCAATATTTGTGCTCACACTGTCAACTACTGTAGGAAGCTATATTTGGAAAAGTTGTTTTGATTGTACTCAGCTGTTTTCAGTTTACATTAAACATATATGAAATCATATCCACATTAAGATATTCCCCGAGTAATCATACCGTACGGTGGCATTTTTCTTTCATTCTAACTATGCACTTTGAAATATTTGATGCCAATTTCAGATTCTCTAAAGAAGCATTTTTGATGCTTTACTACATAATAAATTTAATTTGTTTTTATTTTGCATTTAAAATAGACGCTTGCTCTTAAAGTAGTCTATAGTTTCACTCACTTTTATTAATTAAAAGGTACATAATTGTATAAATTTTTGTATATTTCTGCAAAAGTCAGATTTCAACTCAATATTGTCGATTTAAAATTATTGAAACTGAACAGTTGGATAGGTATTTTTTTTAAGACCGTGCAGTCATTGATTCAAATTCAGATTGATCGGCTTTTTTATTTTTATATTTCATTTTTATATTGAGTATTATATTGAATAAAAAGTAAAAGACAGTTTTGATATTTTAAATACACAAGTATTAAGCTCTACATGTTCCAAAATAATACAAAAAAAACATAGTTCCTATTTGGAACAAATCGTAATATAATGTTCATACGAGTACTTTATTTTAATTATTTATTGTCAGTAGTGTCTAATCAAAAAGTAATCCATCAAAATTTTCTTTACAATAAGGTATTTACGCCTTCTAAGGTTTGATATCACTTTCTCTCTCTTTTCTTCATGTCTAAGATATTATTGTTCGGACAATTATTTTTTTAGGGAAAAGCTTATCTACAATTAGTTAAACAGGTTATCTGATTTTTGTTCAAAGCTAGCAAATTTACATTTTTAGATACTAGAATAAAATAATCTATTCATACATAACATGATATTGACATAAAATGTTAAATATAACTGCTTGATGTTACTTTGCATTAAACTCAGCAAACCATTTGCCAAAAAGAATAATAAAGCATGAGAAGAACTTACCACTTTGACTCTGAAGGCCACGGCGACTTGCATTAAACTCTGTATCTGTGAACGTAGCATCTGAGTTGTTGTCCGAGGTAGAGGACGATGATGGGCCTCTTCTGAGTGACAAGGACATTCGTCCCCGGGGTGTGCCCGGTGGACCACTCTGCAAGGTGTTCGCTGACCCTCTTCTCGAATCTCTGCCACCTGATGGCTGCTGGCTCTGAAGAGGGGATTGTTGTTGATCTCTTGGTATATCTTGGTTTGGCTGCCGTGGTAAGGAGCCATAACCACTATATTTGCCTAAAAATAAGAGGAAAGAAATACTATTATGTAAAATTTATACTAACATGGATTGTTGTCAAATATTTCAGTAAATAGTAGTTTTCAGCTCATAAAAACATACACACAATGAAAAAAAGTATTGAGATCCAAGTTATAAAAGTAATAGTTTTTTTTAAGAAGGAATAATTTAAGGCTTAAAATTCTTCGTGTGTTAAATTTAAAAATTAAAAAATTATGCCAATTACTTTTAATACTATTTTGGCACTCAATCCACTTCTGTGTTAAAATATATTTCGATGGATATGAAATGTATTAACAAAGAATCTTAACAAATACTTTTTTACAATTTTGCCAATCTCCTGAAAGAATTTAGGAGGTAAAGTCTTCTAATTTATTTTCAGAGGGAATGTGCTGTAAAGCAATTCCAGAATACTTTGAATTAAAAGTTATATAAAAAGAATTTTTTTTCTGTATAAAAATGTTTAGCTTTAAATTAAATTTAGTTATTTTCTGTGTTGTTTTAATTTTCTACCTTATCTATATATTTTTGTTTAGTATTCTGAATGTTGTTCTGCTAAATATAAGCTTTTATACTGCATTTGAGTTGAAACGCTCTAATGATTAAATGCTATGCTTCTTTTTTTTTTAGCTTATTTTCGTAACAGTATGGGATTATTTTTAAGGAGTATCTGAAATTAATCAAATATTTTCTATTAAAAAGAAGAAAATTTATATCATAAATGTTTAAAGTATTGATTTTTTATACATTTTTAATAAAAATTATGTACAAAAAATATATGACAGTTTTTTATGGCTTGTTTTTTGTTCTTTAATGATGCCTAGGATAACAAGCAAAACATAAATACTTATTTATTGTATACTCAGCAATTATATGACAAGAATCTATTTATCAGCAAAGGTTATCAGTATTATAATATTCACAAGTCTATGTACTCTCCCCCCCCCCCAAAAAGAAGCAGAAGAGAGTTTCTATGTTATTGGTAAAAAGCAACAGAAGCTGTTTAAAACTTGTTAAGCACATTTTTGTTGTATTTTTTTTAGTGGAAAAGTGATTTTCGAAGTAATAATTTAGCATTATATTTGCAAGGATGATTGGGTGCTTCTAGCTCCATCATTAATAGCTGGAGACTTCCAATTTTATATTCTAGTAATGTAAAACAAATCCTAGTGAGATACATCAAATTATTTGTCATAATATCTGAAAAAGAGCATTAATAGCCAAACTCAAAGCATTTATAAAAGATTTTACCAATAACTATCAGTAATCAAAATAAAGTTTATTTTTTTATTTATTTTTCGGGTATCACCCAATTTTTTTTTAATTCAGAAGGCAATCAACAATATAATACATAAGAGATGTTTTCTTTATTGTGTAGGCGAATGAAAAAAAATAGTTTTACAGAAAAAAATAACAAAATATTATAGAATAGAGCAGGAAAAAATAAACAAAAACGATTTTGCTATATTGAAGTTGGTCTTTTAATTTAAAGAACTAATACAAGAAGTATCTGAAAAAGGGACTTGCCTCAACAAAAGACAGAGTTCAATTAATCTTTAAAATTGCATTAAATAGAAGCATGGAAACAGAAATGCAATTACGAAGTTGCTTTAAGCTTTGGTAAATTAAACAAGCAGATATTTTGAATGGTGTAGGAGTTCATGTTAAATATGTAAAAAAAAAAAATGTTGTAAATATTCAAAATAAAGGGAAAATTTTTTAATCTGCGTATGTTCTTAAAATTTTAGTAAACTGTTATTAAATATTTTATTTTTCAATAAATATGCTAATTCCTTAAGTGTGAGTCAGTTATTTATTTTAATATAAACCTCGATTCTTATTAAAACGTAACTTAAACTTTTTTAAAGGCTTTCTTAAATAAGTTGCTGTAAGCTCCTTAAATAAGTATTTGGTACCTACCAAAATATATTAGCAATCAAAACTCTGTTGTTATTATTGTTTGCCAATTCATATGTTATTCGTTTTTATTTTGAATCCATTTGATGAAAGAATTGATTTGAAAATTAAAAAGTTCTTTATTGTGAAATTCAATTCCATTTATCAATGACTAGTGATATTTTTGTTTCATAAATTTCCAAGAAACAACTCTTTAAACGTTAGATCAATTAATGTAAACTCTTAAGTATTTGTACATTTTAAAATAATGCTATTAAAATTCAATGACTTTATTTATAACTTCAAAACTAACATTTTAACATCGTACTGAAATTTTGCAATTGAATTTAAATTTAGAAGAATTCAGAATTTTTAAAAGTTTTTCTATACTTGCATTTAGGTTGCTCAATATTTACATAAAATGTACTTAGGAAAGACAAAGGTTTTATGGCATTGTTATTTTCCGTATTAAAATAGATTTCTCGAAATACTATTATCTCATGATTCGTTCTTATAACTTAATTCTATGATTAGTTTAAATAAAAGTTTGATAATCTCTCTTAGATTTGAAAAAAAAACGTATACTTATAACTAATACCATTTCTTGAATGAGAAAGCAAAGTAAAATAAAACATTTGCTCTTTATAGTAAAGAAAAATTATATTCAATAGAAAATATTTATGGAAAGTATAGATAGCTTATTGATATCTGAAAAGCCTTTTAAATGTTTACCTTGAGTTGGCATCGGTGTTGAAGAGTTCATAATAGGTGGTGCAGCAGGTTGATATATGATATCATTTTCAACAGCTGCAAGGGCTTCATCTGACCCACTGAAATAATTTCGCCCTCCTGTAAGTAATTCCATGCTGCTGTGACTGTAAGATCGACCGTTGATGTTTCCTCGTCCTCTGCCTCGGTCTGGAGAAAAAGAACGAAAGAAAATAAGTAATGGGGATACTTAACTTACTTAATTGATTTTTATTATGATAGGGAATCATAAGATATTAGTCCAAGCTTAATATAATGAATGAAGAACACTTTTAATTTATAAAATGAATAGTCTTTTTCTTTCTTTTTCCTTTTCTTTTTTTTCGTATGGAAAATTGTAGAATTAAATTAATATTTTAATATCTTGCTAAATGGATTTTCCAGTTTATAAAGGCACTTTAACTAAACAGACTAACCTATTTAATGAAACTAATCTGGAATTTTTTAGTGTGTTTGGATCCTAATTTAAGTGATCCAAGTATTTTTAGTTACTATGTTTTGCTTTATCTTGTTTCTGTTGTGTCCACTCCCGTCATTATTATGATTCATCTCCTGTAAATGGTTGTTATTTTAGCTCTTTGTACAATAAATCGGATTTTCAATTCGAATTCTTACAATAATTATCAATTTAATTCAAATTTTATGATAAATTGAAACATCTTTACCCCTAAACTATCGATTGAAAATTACGCGATCCGCCCCCAAGTGCCAACGTTTTTCACATAAGCACACATATACTTTCTTTAAGGGAAAAGAAAATGCACAAACAAGCAAATTTTTCTCTGAAATAAGTAAATTCTTCGCAAACCTTGTCAATGTAATTTTTTTCATTCGAAGTCTTTCTGAGTAGTTTTACTGACAGCAACGGAAATCCGATCGAATTTCTGTAAGACGTATATATACGCCCAGGGCATTCAATGCATCGGTTAAGTGAGACGGATATATACGCTAGCGTCAATTAAGTGGTTAAATACAACACATAGTGAACAAGAGTTTGTATAAGTGAGGAGGGAAATAGAAGGATAAGACGTACCGTGCAATCAGCATCCTTTATTTAATCGCACAGCTCTAATGTGGTTGCAATTAACAAATAAGAGAGAATTACCCTCTCACAATTAATAATAGATATCGCGTATTTTATACAAGGGGAAATCAGACAGCTGTACTTCATCTGATATCTGCAGATCTCCTAATCATAGTAATAAGACTACTAGTCTTATTCATGTTTAATAAAGATATGTAGTTTTCAATCAGAATCTTTGAAAAATATAATCTCAAAATTTCACTACTCTCTAAGGTTTTGTTGTCAGCATCAACCACCAACTATAGCTTCATAGTAATGCTCATTTGTGTACGACACAACTCCTCCAAAGAAAAAGGTTCTCAAAAATCAATCAAACATTTTCTAAAAAGGGTTTTCCCCTAGAGATTAGTTAGTTGAAAGGCGTGAAGAGAACTCGTTCCAAACTTTGTCTCAAATTTTGTAAATGATGTGATGTGGATGATTAAAATGTTCCTTTTCTCTAGAGTATTGTCCAAAACCATAAAGTTCATTATTCAGTCTGTTTCTATTAAATCGATGGGATACTAAATAAAAAATATTATTGCGATGAGAAATGATTAGAAAACTATATTGCACAGTCAAGACCTCCTTGAAAGGCTTCAGAAAAAGACTTAGAATTATTTATCAGTTTGAAAAATAATTAATGAATTTTTCTATAGTATTTTACTTGATAAAATGAACTTATCTTTATAATGACTTGTTGAATAATCATGGGAAGTACAATGGAAAATCAATTTAATGTTATATCCATAGTCTTCGTTGAATAAAAGTATAAAAAGACCTTGTTAAAATTATATATAAATAATTAAAAGTATATACAAATATTGCTCTTTGAATGAATTTGATAAATGTTAGTCGTTATTATACAGCTACATTAATGACATCTGTAAGCCTTAATTGCTCGGTTTTCTTAAATTAAATTTGCAGTTGCAGATAAAAATTCGTATAGTTTTCAATTATTTTAAATTAACGCACACTACTTACAATAGATTGATTTTGTAAATAAAATTAATTTCTTGAAAAATGACTTTATTTTATACGGTTCATACGAAAAGCTCATTACGAATGAAAAATGTGGAAAATAATCATAAAATCAAATGAGCAATTTCGAACAACAGTAATACACTATAAATTTTCTCCTTCAAAAAGTAAAACATAAATAAGCTTAAAATCTCTAGTTATTTTACCCAGAGCACAGTCTCACTGCTATTTTTCCAAGATTCAGTAATATGTTAAAGAAATAAATTGCAAATAATTTGATCATCCTTTTCACATTTTCTGTGGCCAAGCCATAAAGCATTCATTTCCCCAGGAACCCAGGCAAACAATTATTGTATAAGCTGAGGAAAACTAATTAACTTAGCAATCCTATTTTGGGCTCTTTATAAGAGCTGTCTTGAGTTATTGGAATGAATTTAGGGAGAGCGCGGCTCTAAAGTGATTAGTTAGAGGTATAGAATGGTGCTTTTGGAGGAAGTGTTAATTTGAGGATTGTCTCACAAGGATTTCAATAAAAACTATTTAATTCAAAATTTCATTGTTTATTTCCTTTCTTTGTAAGTGGTATTTAGAGGCATTACATATAACTAGTACAATATATTGGTTAATAAGTTTATGTACACAAAAAAGGTTTAGAATCCTCAGTACAGTTTTAACTGCATTGTGAATATGTTTAGATAAGTAATGGATATACTTGTGATATTAATATTGATACTGGATACATAAGGTTTATTTGGTATTACAAATTAGAAATTAGCTTCATTACGTATTTTAGGTAAATAAATTTTAACTTTTTAACTAACAAATCATATAATATCATTCAGAAATATTATGATTTGTATTTTAAACAATCTTAGTATTTAATACTCACGTTCAATTTCTTTGTTTATAAATATGGAATATTAACACATTTTTAAAGGAGTTTAAAAAGGTTAAAATAGATTGTCCATTTAAAATTTCCAAATTGTCTATGTTTTAGTGTGGTTTACAAAAGATATGTTTATGTTCAAATCAAAGGCAAACACATTGATTCACATAAAAAGTTATATTTAGAAAACAATAAAATATTGAAAATAATTTAATCAAAATATGTATTTAAAAAATTCAGTTTTACATAAAGAAATACATTAATTTCAATATATAGATACACACGTTACAGTGAGCTAACATTTTGCTTTTTATATCTTTAGATCGATACTGGGAAAAAATAAAAATAAAAGGCAAAAAGTTGGATTTTTAAGAAAATTTGAGCATTATCAAAATCTATTAAAAGAAAGTCATCCTAGTGTTGCTGTCTTTTGCTTTAGCGCCACATACTTTTCCAGATGCTTTGGTCAGAAATTTGACAAAACGTTCCACTATTTGGTTATGACAGAGGAAGTTTGGGAAATTAGTAACTGAGCTGTTTTTTAAGCCATTATATTGAAAGCCAGATAATTACGATTGGAGTTATTACAAAATAAAATTCCATAAAAAATCACTGACCGATGATGTTCTTTTTTGTTAAATTCTCAGTTTTCACTGTGTTTCATATTGGTGCCGTATAGGCGGCTTAAATTAAACATCAAAACTATAATTACTTGTGATATCAGAACACTGTTGTATTTGTGCTTTTTCGATCGAAATATGTTTCGATTTGTAAGTCTCCAGAATTTCATTCGAAGTACTTTGAAGTGTCCATGGCTGTTTGCATTTAGTTTTTTAAGCCTCTTAGCTAATGTATGAGGTCTTTCTGAATAAATAAAATAATATGATCCACTTATATAATAATTTTTTTTCAATTATGTTGAACATTTGTTCAATAGAATGTGTTAGACGTTATTTGCTGTTAAACCTATGCTGAATGTTAAAATTTATTCAGAACCTGCTTATTGCGATTTTCATGATGTTATTAAGAAAAACGAATAATTTCTGGAAAAAAAATCATGAGTAGTGGGAAAAACAACAGAATAAATAAAGTTTAATATTTCAGAAAACTGTCAAGTAATTTCTTAAGTATTTCCTTCGCTTTGCATCCATAAAATATGTAAGATATAACTATAGATATAAAATGCTTACACACGCATATATATGAGTTGAAACTTGTAAAAGTCACAATTCATTTAATAGCATACAATTCTTTTTGATCCTTCCATATATAAAATCCTTGAAAAATATATATGTCAGAATTTATTATTTCTTATTTCTACTTTATTTATTCCGCAGACTTTTGCATTAAATGTGACAGATATATTTATTTTCTTTCGTAATGAATAACGGATTTTCTCCACTTTTCCTGATCACCAAATATCGTGCATTTCGGTCGTTTCTTTGAGGGCTTTACCATTTTTTCCTTTGTTCACTGATGCAGTTATGAACCTTTTAGCGACAAAGACCAAAATCACAAGAAACGGTTCATTTCATATATACATTGCTTCTACGTTTGATCATTAACTCTTGTTTTTCAATACATGTGTTTTCATTGACTTTTCGTGTTGCCACCTTTAGGAAATCATTCAAGTGTTTGCATGATTAAACGGTTCAACAACCTTCAAATCTTATTTCACTTTATATATGTTTTTAAAATTACTAAAATTCTTTTTTATTGTTTTCTTTATAGTTTAGAAGCAATTTGTTTCATAATTTAAACAGACAGGTCAAAATTATTTGATTTTATGGTAGAAATATAAATCATGTTTAATTAAAATAATATTTTAAAGTTATATCTGTACTTAAAGAATATTTCATTTGTGATATTAGTCCCAGAGTTTCTTATGACGAAATATTTGAAAATGAATATAATCATAAAAAGACATTTTAATGCACAGAACATCTTAAATAATAAGTCAAATGATCTGTATTGTATTTTACTCTTGCTTTGAAACTTTTTTTAAGGAATTGTGCGTAAGTACATAATTTATTGAATCCCAGTGGGTCTGAGTGGTAGTGCACTACGCTTCCACACCACAGGTCCGAAGTTCAAACTTCGGGCTGGGCAAGGTTGACTCAGCTTTCATCCCTTTAGTGGGTCTGTTAGACATTTGGAAAAGATTCATGCTGAAATTTATTTTAGGATTCAAATTCTTATGGTGTCCTTAAGTTTTTCCAATCCCGCGCCATGATCTCAAGTAAACAAACGGATTCGAACGCGACTTTTTGCGAGTTTCATGATTTGTGGTTGGCAACAACTACAATGCAAATTTAACTATTTTTTTACTTGGCTCGTGTAAGTATTAAGGAGACCGAAATTGGTTGAGATATTATCGTGGGTTTCAGACAGAATGTGAGAAGTGGTTTAAGCTCTTCGACTGAAGACATGTTAAACGCATGCAACTGGTTTGTTGCTTCCCTTTCTTTAAGATGTTTAGATGTTAGACCATAGGTTCTCAACGTGGGCGATAACGTCCCCTTGTGGGCGTTTGAGGCTTTCAGGGGGCGTTGAGATGGCACAGAGGGGTTTGGGCAGATTAACCAAAAAAGACTAAGAAAATGCTCTGATTATGTACTAACAAAAGTAAACTTTAATACTGTTTACTTATATAGATTGTATGTATTTAAATCATTCCTATGTCAATGTACGAAAATTCACATATTTTGGTAGTTCAGGGAAGTGGATGAAAAACCTAAAAAAGATTACATTGCATTCAGACGTACATTAAATTGAATGATATAGTGCATTTTAATTTCTGCAGTGCATGTGTTGTCTTTGTCTGTGAGCAGTAAGAAATATGTTTCGTTCACAGCATTTCATTACGTATATTATCCAAGAAACATAATTAAATATGTTAACCAGGAATTAATGGGACTCTTTAAAGGCTGCAACTGCAAATTTATATTTATTCTGGAAGCAATAGTTTATTATGAATTATTTCGTATCCTCAAAACCCCTACCTGTCTTTATAACAGGTAAACTAAAACTTTTATTACTCTCTTTTAAATGAAGAAGAAATTCAGTAGCGTTTCAATTCCAACACTCTATCCTAACTATGACTAAAATATATAATATTGCACATTTAAATATATTTGTGGCAATAGATATTTCAGATTCTCAAGTAAAAAATCTGGGACTTTAGAAAAAAAAATGAAATTAAAAAAATATATTCTTTTAGTAATAGGATATTTTTTAAAACTTAACTCTTGTTTTCATCATGTATTATGTACACTCTTATTCCTCTAGAGTGGGTGGGGGCGGTATCTAAATATTCACTAGTAAAGGGGGCAGTATCGAACTATTCACTAGAAAAGGGGGCGATATCGAAATATTTATTAGAAAAGGGGGCGTTAGTTCAAAAAAGGTTGGAAACCTATGCGTTAGATAGTAGAAGGAAAAGTTCGAATCGGTTGACCAAGGTTTGGTAACGCTATTTTTCTGTGAACTATGTTTTTAACTTTTATCTTATTATTTTGATTGCTCCAGTAACGAGCACATTGACTTTATACTTATTTAAACAATAAAAGATATATTTAATGAAACTGCTTTCATATTTATGTCTCCCTGACATAATATTTCGCTGTCAAACTTTGATAAAGATTGGGTTAGTTTACCCTGAAGATTATAACAGGGTCGATAAATGAGTACCAAGCATACTTGGAAAATTAACACTGGGAGATTCACGTCAGACCGACCACCTGACCGGAACATCTGCTCATGAACCTTAGGTCCCATGGTCACGTATACTGATATGGGAACATTTGGCCTTGGCTCCCATGGGCTGTTGCGCCACTGAGTTAAATAATTTGTATACCAATTCTAGTCAATTAAATTCACAGAAATATTAAAATTATAAACATACCTAAGTGATACAAAATTTGTAGAATTATTTTAAAAAAGTACTTTACTCTAGCTAATACCATTATTTTTAAGTAATTAAAAAATGTGAGAAAGTTAAAATACAATAACTAAATTACTAAACATTTGAATGTAAGGAATCTTTGAATTAAACATAAATTTTAATAAATTAATTAAAAGATAAAAAAAAATAATTTTTTGTGATTTTTCCTTAAGAAACTAAGCTTCTAAAAATCTTTGATGAATTTAAAAACTCAGAAGGTCTCAATATTTAATTCATCATCCTTATATGCTAGGACTATTTATTTAAATCTAATATGCAGAAGCTAATCCTAAATTTCGAAAATAAAAATTATCTTATAACTTGTCTTTAAGAGTTCACACTTCAATGAAAAATAATTAAATTACGAAAATCAATATTCAAGAAACTAGTCTTATTCCTACATCTTTCTTAGTATAATTAACCAGTATATTGTTAATTTCAAAATTTTACATCAGAAGACTCATTTCTCTTAAAAAAAGTTAAATGACCCTATTGTGAACAAGAAAACTAAAAAATAACGTAATAAATGCATATACAAAAGTATATAAATTTATATATTACTAGCTGTATTTTCAAACTGATGCATTGAAGAAAAATAATTTTTTTTAAACAAAGTTTTACAAAAAAAAGAGCCATACTTTGTTCAAAACCTACGTTTGTAACTTAGTTTTTATAATAAACATTTCCTTGAAAAACATTTTAAGTTTTTTTTGTGGAATATACATCAATTGTTTGGAGAGTGATCAAATAATACATCTTAAAATTAAAAATTTTTAAATACTTTCGATTTACTTTAAGTTTTATTTCGAGAGAATGCATTTTTTAATTATAAGTGTTTTTTAAAGAAATTAAGCAAATAACGTGTTCTCTACCAAATTTTTTTTGAAAATAAAAACATGTTTTTAAAAATGTTTGAAACACTTTACATATTTAGTATTGTTTAAATAGTCAAATTGTGTTGAATATGAATTAAACAGTAATTTTTTACTCTTTTAATCTACACGTAACTAACCAGTAAGAATTTAAAATATTATTGAAAAACTGTATACCCAAATAAAACAAAGCTTTATATATTGTTTAATTATTCCTGTATTTAGTTTTAGTTCTAAAATCTACAATAAGCTAAAAAAAATACGGTTTGCTTTTCAGTTTTAGAAAAAACTTTATTTTTAAAATGTACAAATAATTCTACACATAATTCGTATGTTAGTTTTATTTTCAAGAATTTATCCTTTTTTATTAAAAGAAAGTGCATGCAAAACATATACATAAAAAATCGTGTTGTACAAAAATTAAAAAAGATGTTATTATATACAAAGAAGTTGCTTAGAACAAATTCTATTTGTACAAAAAATTTAACGAAATTGCACCCAAAAGAAATTGAGCCAAAAATAATAATGATTTTGAGATACTAGAAAGCTACGAATTGCTTAAAAAGAGAAAAAAAATAGGTAACTTATTCCTCTTTAACTGTATTCGGAAAACTATTTTTTCAGAAGACAATTTTTTAAACTCTAATGGATCTTCTTTAGCTTAAAATAAACAAATAAATAAAATGCAGTACAAAAAAAGGTAAGGTAATAAGTATTAAAAAAGGAAAGACGATATAGATCTAACGTTTTAAAATCTGATTCAACTGATAGTTTTGGAGGGGAAAAGCAACTGTGTAGGGTTAACAAAACAACAAAGATTTTGGAATTCTCTACAATTGGTATATCATTGCTTCAACTCATTTACAACACTTCTATTTATTTTCCTTGTGTATTTTTTATAATGGATTGCTTTTGTCTCCCCAGACAAAAGATATTGTGAAATTTAATTCAAAATTGATGAAAATTTACAAAAGTTTATTCGATGAAATGCTTAATTTAAAGCACATTTTCTAACATATTTTATTATATTTGCATGATATCATATAGCATAATACATTTGCATAATAAAAAAGAGCTTCGGATCTTCAAGAGTGAAGTCATGTAGATTTTTAAGTTTAAAAATCCATCGTTAGTGTTTTGAGAATTAATCTGAATTCAATATTCTATTCAATCTGAATCTGAATTTTGCGACATTTAACTGAAATCACACATATACATTTCGTTTTATAAAATATAACTTAAGAGAAACATTGTTGCTATTTTAACATCAAAAATAAGATAATGCATTCAAAAATAATTTAAATATAACATATTGAATACATTTTCTTAAATTTATTATTCTCTTCGACTGTAATTCTTCCTATAATGCTATTCTGATGCAGTTTGAACAATTTTCCTGTGTTCCATTAAAATTGAATTCAGAAGATGTATCTTGCATTATGTAGATCGACATTTTGAAGGATATAATATTGCTTCTTTCGTCGAGAAATCTGACAATAGCTCCAATTTGCTAAAGAAAAAGAATCATTTATCAAAGAATGTTCTTGCTTTGGCATTCGAGAGCTTGTTCTGCTTTTGTATTATTGGGAAAGTCATAAAATTCCATAAAACTTTAGGTAGAATAGTTGAAACATGCTTCGTCGTAGCATGGAATTTAATTTTTAATGAATAACATTTTCTACATATGGGAATGATCTTTCTCTAAACGCGATTTATCAATTAAGGTCTTTCCTTTGTTGAATCATGGAAGAATCCATACTCCAAACACTTGTTCCACATACTATGATATTCAATTATATTCTATAAATTTTAATACGACAGTTGATGAATCAAATGAAAATGTAATACAAGTGAAGAAAAGTATAGTTTGAGGATGAAACTACACTGATAGATGACTTTTCAGTTTGCTTCTATATAAGATTAATTGAAATATTACAAGAAATTATCATGAATATTGAATCAAGTTAATCATTTGAAACAAATTAGGAAATGTAAGAGATTTTGCAATAAAAATCGATATGACGAGAACGATAAAAAAAATTTTCCAGCAAATATTAGGAAAAAAGTACAATTTAGGAAGTATATGAAATTTATATCACTTGATAAGAAAAATTATTTTGTTATATGTTTTGCTTTAGGAAAAATTATTTATATATTTTTTATAATTTATAAATAAGTACTTTGTTTTGAATGAGACAGTAATGTATTTTTCTGAATAGCATCTATGAGAACATGATTGTGGGCTATTCAGCATCACTCATCTGTCACTTTCTTGTTTTTTTAATCACAGTCACCGTGTATAAGTGTGATGGCAGGTTCAATATACTGTATCTTGGAAACGCTGTCTCATGTGCTGTCATGGTGTAGGACGCCATGTACAGTATCAGTTCATCTTGTGACGGGATTTTCTCAGTTTCTCTGTCAAAACTAATTTTTACTTCATTATGTGTATGCGTAACTGATTTGGTGCTTTGTATCTTGTAGATTACTCTTAGTGCCATGCGGGTTCAAGTCACAATCGTACTAGTACCGGCAGGGTTTGCTATAGCAGAGTTTTGCCACCCTGGACAAAAATGGAAAATGCCGCCCCTTTCTCTAAATCAAAATTTTATATATATATATATATATATATAATATATATATATATATATATATATATAAATATATATATATATATATATAAATATATATATATATATAAATATATATATATATATATAAATATATATATATATATATATATATATATATATATTGCCCTGAAAATACATAATATTTCGAAATTAAGAACATAATTACCTGTTATGATTTTAAGCAAATAAAACGTAAGAGAAGAAATAGCCCATTTCAACAGGACAATTTCTTCGAAAAAGAGACTACTGAGGGGGGAATCACAAGTGTTTTTATTTTAAGTTATAGTAACTACACTCAAGAATAAAATAAAACCTCTCCTGTGGCTCTTTATCTGCTAAAAAATTCGTATTACTCTTGTCCCCTTTTGAAAAGTTGGAACCAGGCATCTTATAGATGAAAGGAGTGTCCATTGTTACCCCACTCTTGGATGGGGAGAAAGTTACTAGTGAAAGATGTGTAAAAATATCAAATTCCATGATTTAACATATGCTCCCGCCTCGAACCCTTCAAGTTTCAATGTGAGAGAAAACTGACATTAAACGCACACAGAGAACAAAATAAGGAAATAAGATAGTTAAATGAAGTATCAAATTCACACCCAATAATATTCAAGAACATATATCAATTTTTTGTAACATAAAAATATATTTTCCAATTTTATCCAAATGCCGCCCATAAATTTTACTGTCCCGGGCAGGGGTCCGGTTTGTCCGGCCCTAGAGTCACCCCTGGCACCGAACTGTAAGAGTTAGATATTCTTTGAGGTATTCTACAATCTCTACTTCGTTTTCAAGTCCATGTTTGTTGTGCTGTGACCAGTGACGCTCTCATTCCTTTGGGAAGAGGTAAAGCACCCAATGCTCTTTACTGCCAGATTAAAGACAGATCTTACATTGTAAGTTGAACGTACTCTAAACGATGAAAAACGAAATTCACAGATTTTCCATTAACAGGAAATGATTGAGCACTTTTTACATGGTTTGCCACTGCCTGCGATCGGAAGAACTGTGTCAAATGGTTGCCATAGAATTGATTGGCAACTGTAATCAAAATTCTTCTGCATCTAAACATGTGTTGCATCTTAACTCTGAATTATGTTACAAAGAAATTAGCTATCTAATTAATTAGACTAAATATATCAGGAGGTACATTTCTAATTCTTTTTCTTAACCCTAAATTCCATATAGTTTTTTTTTTTTTTTAAATTTCGATCTGTTACCAAAAGTTTTAGAACTTGGATCACTACTTCTGGTAAGCTGATACAAATCATTTTGAGAAATGTTATCAATACTAATATCGAAAAGGGTAAGCACTTAATACATTTTTGAAAAGCATGATTTTGAAGATTTACTTAACTCAATAGATGTTAATGAAAAAATTAACTTGATTTTATAAACTTAGAAAATGACAAACGTGATTTATCGCTGATGATAAAAATACAGAGTTAAACTAGTTTGGAGGTACCAGCCTTTTTCTTTTTTTGCGACATAGTAGGCTAATATGGAAGCATCCACAAACACAAACGAAGTAATAAGTATTTAAAAATAGCAAAAATGAGAAATGAACCATGTAAAAACATGAAAATATCAAAATATTATGCAAGTAACTCTCAAAAATAGCACTTACAAAAATAATTTAAGGGAGGAACATTTGAACACAAGTGCAGATACAGGAAAACATCATCGACTCATCGAAAAGCTTAAACATATTGCTTAAATATTCCAAAAAAATGCCTCTAATAGTCTCAAAAAAAGTCTATAATACTAAAATTATGAGAAAGATACTGATTGTTGATATCGGGCTGATTGTGTATTTTTTAAATTCATAAACATACATATATATATATATAATATATATATATATATAATCATTACATATTAACCTTTTTCACATATCTAATCTGCCCCGAAACTGAATTTTTTAAGCACAGAAAAAAATCAAAATAAATTTCTTTTGTATGGGAAAACAATACAAAAGGAATCCCTGGAGAATTTTATAAATGTCGTAAAAACTGTCCTTCTTCAAGTGCGTCTCCCACAAAGCGTTAATGTGTCTCTCTTGTTATTTATTTTATTTAGGGGTAGGGTGTGTAGAAGTGAGGCAATCCCCCCCTCTCGTTGCCTGTCTGTAGAAATGTGACGCATTTGTTGTCTTTCGGGCAATCGCGACATATGGCGTCAGAGATGCGAGAGATTGGGGATCTTTCTCTAAATTCCCCTCGCAGATATGATTGGGGATGTTCCTGTGGTAAACAAAATAAATGAAATGAAATATATTTTTACAATAATACTTGTGATACAACAGCGCCTACAAAAATTTTAAATAATTGCATGAATAAGGTTATAGTAAGAAATTAATACACGTGTATTCCCTCTTCAAAATATGTAAAAATAACAAATTTTCCATAGGAAAATAAATGGTACTTATTTTTTTTTCTTTCAACAGAGTTTTAAATATCAAGCCATAAGCAATGTATCAGATAATCAACTAATTGAAATGATTTAATTAGGAAATAAATATTAAAATTATAGCATTCGTTTTACGTCAGTAAATTTGTATTAAATTCTTATGCGATAAAAAAATATTTTTTCTTTGCTATATTCAATAATTAATTGATCTTTTCTAATTGTTTTTTCGAAAAATCTTTTTTCTTGCGTACACTATTACAAAATTATCTCTCAATATATCATTAAATAAATTCATTTTAACGACAATGTCCAAGATGTAAGAACAAGAGCAGAAACAATCAAAAGGTGTATGGACACAATTAGTTAATAAGTATTGTAGCTGATCGTTAGCAATTTAACTTTATAATTAAATTTAATTTAAGGAAAGCCAATTAAAATATGTAATTAATTACATACTAAATACATTAATACATCAAAAACATTTTTCAATAAAAATATTTGATGAAAATAACCAAGCTTTTAAGATCCTGGAATTACTTCCAACGTTTAATTAATAATTGCTCAATACTTGAATACAAATAAATAAAACTTACATGAAGTCACTCACAACTGCAAAATGAAATGAAACATAAATACCGTTCAAACTGTGTAAAAATCATCTGCACTAGATTCTTTATTTACTGAATGGAAAACAAAGATTCTTTTTGATCTTTAAATAAAGATATTGGAAACTCACACACTGGCAACAAAAATGATTCCTTTCGCCATTTCTGGTTTTTGTGCACTAAAATCGACCCGATCTCAAAGGATACTTCTCAGTGAACATTTTGTTTCCGATGTGCATTATGTGACATCGGTAGCACGCTAGACAGCTGGCAATCTTTGCCTCCTGAAAAGACCTTTTTTTATACTTATATATTTTCCCTTTTATATTGACGATCCCTGGATAGCCATTGTTTCTTCTGTTCTTTTTTTTTTCTTTTCATCATTTTGGCATCGGAAAATGTTCTTTTACAAATCGACATTTTTGTCTTCTCTTATTTCTTGGTATCTGTCTTGCTCCTCTGTTACGTTTGTCTCTCTCTGTGATATCTAAGAACCGGCTGAAACCGGACTCGGCTGATATATTTTTATTCTTTTTTCCAAAACTTTCTCCAAAGCTGATAACATATTTTATCCCACATCTTGAAGTGTAACTTTTTATGAGAGCGTCTCTCCTATCACTATTTCTTATTGAAAAGTGTTAATGTTGGATGCGGGTGTATAAAGGGTAGAATCGATTATACTTTTTTGTTCTTGTCTGTTGTACTACACTGTTAAATATAAAGCAAATATATTGGAAATTATTGCTTTTTATTTAATGGATTACGACGTATTTCTATCGGCTTGAGTTTAATCCCACACTGGACGTGTACAGTATTTGAGATACGTTATAACAAATCATAACTCCTCTAAGCAAAAATTTATTGAGCAAGAAACCTTCAATTTATATTTCTCGAACCGCAGGATGTTTTCAACCAAATATATTCAAATTAAAATAATAATAAAAATGTATATTTCTTACAAAGATATATATATATATATATATATGTGTGTGTGTGTGTGTGTGTGTGTGAATGTATAACATTTTGTAACAGATATCCTTGTATTAAACAAAAGGATTAATTTTCATGCATATATCTGGAACAACATCTTTATAAGTGCAGAGTACAATTATACAAAATAATCTCCTTTAAAATTCTTAAATTATAAGAATGTGAATTATTTAATTTCGTTCATATGTATCCCCCCCCCTTTTTTTTAGATTTTTCTCTGTGGAAATGCATTGTGTTGATTTGTTGCATGCAAAAAAACAAAAAGTATTCGCTTCATAATTAAAAGAAAAGTATCAAGAGTTGGAATGCTTTTTTATAAGATTGTTAATAATTAAATAATAATATTCATCAATAGTTATTTTTATCATAAGATCAGCTGTTAAATAAGGAATATAGCAAAACATGAAGAAAAAATAACAGCTTATCACGTCTAAATGCTGAAAAACGAATCGAAATTCTTTAAAGTAATTTTAAAATAAATTCTAAGTATTTTATAGTGCATGCATATTTTAAACAAAGTAGTTAGTATATGTATTTAATATGAATATTATCCTCTTGCAAAACTCAAGTTCAATTGTATTCATTGCATATGTGCTATGATATATATATATATATATCAGTCTTTCTGATATTTTCTTTTTTCACCTTACTGTGTGGAATATGTTAATTTTATTTCCAAACTGCTTATAGTTACATACGTATTATTAAAAGAAATTAGCACTCATGTAAACATTTTTGAATTCAATAATAAAAGAAGATATAATATAAACCGAAATTTCTCTACAAATTTGTTATCTTTTTAAGTTTTTTTAAATCTAATTTCAAACCAACAATTTTATCATATATGTTAAGAAATTCCAAATATATATATAAAAAGAGAAGAGATTTATGAAGTTGCTTGTGCCTGTTCAAAAATGCAAAAGGAGCATACGATATATCTAAATAAAGGAAAAACGCTTTGCTTACAATTACATAAATAAGCATTAAAGATTTTTACTTTTTTTGTTTAATTTTCTGTCACGTATAATGTCATTAGTCACTGCTGACATTCTAGACAGTTTTGCAGCCATACCACTGTAGCGCATTAAGCGTTTCGATGCTCACACGGGATTAGCTCATTCACGTAAACTCCGAAACAGTTAAAAAGCAAGAGTGGGCCAAAGATTTTAAGCGATGTTGCGGAAGAGTATTCGGGAAAATAGGAAAATTCCTGAAATTCCGGAGTCTGAATAATAATCCCCCGGAAAATGCGGACGAGGCAGGCAGATTTTCCCGTTCTGAGATAATACCGAGATGGCAAAGGAGGAATTTTTGCCGAGGACATTTTGCGGGATTATTTTGGGAAAGGTATTTTAATCAGTAAAGTTGCACGCGGTATCTTAATGGCTTTGTATGTTAAGGGCATTACTTTTATCTCGGGATTAAATGAAGGTCCCAAACGGGATTTGAGAAATTCGCTGTGTTGATTTCCCCTTACTGCTAAGGAGAAATTTTTGTTTGCCATTAAGATGTTATGCTTGCTATTCCTGATGTCAACGCTTGTGACGAAATCTATTTCGTAAAGCAACAATTATGAATATGTCCAGTAATAGAAGAAAGTAAAAGATAAATTTTCTGTGTTTAAGCATAATAGTTTGAATCGGGTTCAAAATAAAAATTTGTGTTGCGAAAGATTTTGTTAAGTTTTAAACTTACTAGTATATTTAATTTATTAAAACCTAATTAAATTCTATAATCTATTTATATTATATATGTGTATTTGACTTTATATAATACCCTAACAATATTCAAAAGGCAAATTTCGTATCAAGAATTATATTCTTAGAACTTTTCAAATGTGCCACAACACAATTTTTATAAGCATAATAAAGGCAAGAAGAAATCATAGATTTTTAAATATACTTTGAAATTCAAAGAAATATTATGTTGAAGATGTTTCATTTTTATTAATTAAAAAAGGAACTTTAGAATAAGGATTTTTTATTAAGTATTATTAAAAGAAAAAAATGCTAGATGAAGAGAAGGCTTTTTTCTTTATAATTTCTTCAGACTTTATAATAAGTTCAGATTTCCTTATAATCTGTGAGAATTCAAGTTTAACAAATAATTTTCTACCATATCGAAAATTGCTAGTCCACTGCCCTATATTTATATGTTAGGTAAGTTATATAAAACTAGTTATTTAATATTTCAGAAATGTAGCTTATTTCAGGTTGAAATTTATATTGCTCGTCATATCAAGTCATCATATATTTAAATTTTCATATTCCAATGTATTATTCTTGTATTTTGGATCTTATAATAATTTTCTCTGGTGAATTATCTCTACATCAGTACTTCTTAAACTTACAATATTTTTGACTCTATGTTCAATTATAATTTTCACCCCCCCCTACAATAACAATGTTTTAAATGCATTAATATTGCACTATAACGTGAAAGCTATAATGTGACCTTATTTATAAACTATACAAATTATCATAATAAGTTTTACATTTTGTGTGTTTTACTTTTAAGTAAAATACATTTTAAATAAGTTACTTTTAAGTCAAACATATTTTAATTAAGTTACTTTAAAGTAATACGAATTATGTTACATTTCTTTTCTAATTTTTAAATTGAAATAAATTTCAATAAACATGCAATTTGGATTTCCTTTTTTATTGTGTCATAATGTATTTCGTTATGATTTCTTTTAGTAAATTAATAATTTTTTTAAAATCATTTTTTATTTTCAGTTTGCTTGCGCCTTCTTCATTGGGTTATCCCACACCCATGGGGACATACAAAAATTTAAGAATTACTACTCTTTATTGATATTCATTTAAAATATGAATACATTTAAAATATTTAGAGCTCTAAGATTACGGTGTATCTCACATGATTTGCACCTCCAGGATTGTAAACGAAAATTTCTAACAAAAAAACTCCTTTGCAGTAAAGCTTCTACCGACTCATATAAAGTTATTTTAACTGTAGTAAAACATTAACACTTCATACTCCATCTCTGCGTTTTTGATATACATTAACTGCACACGTTTCTTACCATGTACTGGAAACTCTCCACATTAAATTTAATATTCTCGAAACAAAATTTTTTCAAAGAAAATATTTGACTTATTATAATTTTAATTTTCTTTCTCATATCTCTTATTCATCCTCTTATCCCAATACGATCTTTACAAGTATTTTCTCAAATCTTAGAAAGATAAGCCTTTTAGGAAACCTTCTAAGAGTTCAAAAACTCGTGCACTCATCCCGAAAATCCTTCGCCTTTGGGTGAGGAAGAAATAAAAAATAAAATAAAAAAATAAAAAGTTTGTGAGATCATAGCCATTGTCGGGTTTCAGTAAAAGCTAGTTGAAGTATTGATTAGAGGCATGGCATTCTAAAGGTAGCGATTAAAGCCCTCCGTTAAGAAAAGCGATCTCTTAGCTCTTAAAGAAGACCAAAGTGGTACTCGTTAATGCGCAGCCACCGAGAGAAATTGTAGAAAAACCGAAAGGGTTTTAGTGTGGACATCAGTCTGAAAAGAGAAATTGGGTTTAAGACCTTTTTGGTCAAATGGCTCTGTGATCTTCCTCACCCACAGAAGAAAAGGTTTTGTTCGGTATTGGTTTTTGCTTTTACTTTGTTGATGGGAAGATTACATACTACAAAAGATAGAGATAGGTTATTTTCTTGTGAGAGTCTTGAAAACAAAAGTAAAATATGCTTGTTTGTTGATTACTTTAAATTATTAAATTAACATTTTAAAAACATTCAAAATTATTAACCACACAATTTGGGCCATGTTAAAAATATTTTATACCAAAATAAAGCATAAAACATAAAAGTTTTCTTGATCACTGTAAACTATTGTTACAAATTTGCATCTGGGAAAGCAGCTGAAGACTCGAATTCTTTGAATAGCATAATTATTAATTTATGATAACGAACTAACGACTACACGAAGACTTACTGGCGTGTATAATCAAATAGGTATTATAACACATTCTTTAAGGTAGTTGAAACCGCTTTCGTTAATCATTAGATTAAAATACTCCAGAAATGACTCTGTAGAATATTTCCACTAGCAGGAGCTCAGTCAAAATATATCTCTCATATTACACTCAACGCTCAAAACTGAAAACAGATCTCGAGTGACTCGACCTTTGTCCCAAAATTTACTTCTTTAGCCTCATGGAAATCTCCATAGGGGTTGATACCAAAGACTTCTAGATGATTCCTTGGCGATATCATTGTTTAGACAAAACTTTGCCACCATTCTGGTCACCCAAGTCACATGTTCTTCGTTTCACACAATCTTATTCTTCAAGTTCAGTCTAGGAAGCGAGCTTCGCATGTAAAACTCAATTTTCTCACAAAGAGAGTGTTACTGCGGAGTAAACAGCATACGTGTAGTATCTCAATATAAAATCCAATGAAAAATAAGTAAAATTATAAAAGATGAAAAATAAAATATTTACAATAGTAACGACAAACCAATATTTTAGAAATATTGATAAGATGTATATTTAAATGTATTGATTCTTATCCAGCGTTTCTTTCGCTAAAAATGAAAATATTTCAAACAAAGCTGATATTTCTTTACAAAATAAAGCCTATCAATTTGTCTGCAAACTTAAGTCTTTTTTTATGTTGCCTTTTCCTGTTTGTAATTTAAGAGATGAAAGTTTTAGATTTACTGTATGTATAAATCAGTATGTTATTTCAGGAGTCCAATGGGAAACGTGTGTCTTATGAAAAACTGAACTTGCACATACTGTATATATGCATATGTATATGTATAATATGTAGTGTGAAGTGATGTTAATAAATAAAAATAAATCCAGTTCAATGGAAGCGAACATACTCAGAAACTCAGAAAATAAAGTCAAACATATAAAAAATCAAAAAATAATATAATAAATCTTTTTGATGTTGGTGTATATTGTATCAACAAGACAATAGAAAATATTTATGTAGAAAAAAGAAAGAAAAAATATGTTCTGAAAAATGCTAAAAGTTATTGCGTTATATATATAAACTTTATGAAATACAATTTTCAAAAGAATTTCCCTTTAATTTTTGAACTTTTATAATTTTTGCAGTTATTTATGATAGGTTGCTGTGCAGTGAAAAATCATTACTAAAAAAACTCTGTTTTGAAGCAAAATATTTGCAGGGTTTAATTCTTAAGACTTCAAGTACTGAAACTTTATAAAATGTAAGAAAAAAGTTTAAAAATGAAGAACATTTGAAAATATCAATGTTGATTTTTATTAATATATAATACTGTGCAATTATCTTTTTTGAATATAATATATCTTTACAACTCATATATACATAATTATTAAGCAATGTATTTACATTATACAATTAAAATTAAAAAGGGATTTTCCATGTTTTCTTATAATTCTTTTGTGAAAATAATTTTCAATTAATAATCTTTCGCAGTCAGCTAACCTAGTCATTGGTGCTAAAAATATATAATTCAAAATTTACTTAGTTTTACATTCATATATATATATATATATTTCACTTCAAAATGTTTGGAAGATTTATGAGTTTAAATAATAGCTTTTTATTTATGTTTTGGAAATTTGGTACATTGATTAACTTATTTTATTTTTATACTTTATAATATTTACTGACTTCAAAATCCAAACATTGTTATAAAGAAAAAGACAAGAATTAGATTTAATGAAAATGTACAATGTATATACTGTCCTAATGTTAAAGAAGAACTATATAAAAGTTTTTCAGTGTTTTTTTTTCTAAAACCCTCCCAAGCCTTACTATTTTTTCTTATAAAACTTTTAACATGAAAAAAAAAAGTTTTATAATCTAGGAAATCTAGACATCTCGTTTAGAATCTCATTTTTCCTGGCTATATGACTAAGGGAAAGTTAAAGAATCTTATTAAAAAAAAACTAATTCTCTATTATAACCAGTATTAAAACTAATTCAAGTTAAAATGTTTTTTCTGAAGATTTGCTATCATTTAGAGTCGGCGAAGCAAAATGAAATATCTTTCAAAAGCATTTTGGGTTCACTGAATTACTCAAAACCAGATGTAGGTACACAAAAATAGAAGAAAATTTCTTATAATTGCCTTTCCTCTTACTCTTAAATGTCTTCCGTTGATGCATTAAGAAAGAAAGACACCCGTACCATAAACAGATGGCAAGTTCAAAACGTAAGTTAAACTTGTTTAATCTGATTTAAAACGACTTCATGCGTGCGAGGTTTGATATAGATAAGAAATGCTTTTTTTGGCTTTGGAATGTTTTGTACACTCTTTATTTTTGGAGGAAACAGTATGGAAGCAGATTTAATGGAATAAACATTTTAGTGGCGAGTTTTTGCCTTTTTTTGGAGAAACGTATCTCAATAGTTGGAGGTTCTAAGAATGTTATATTGCAAAAAATATATTATTGTATTAAAAATGCAATACAAAAAATATGTGAATACATTTGAAATATATTTACATTTATTTTTATTTCTACATTAAAATACAATAACAAACAATTTACTACAAAATGTATAATATTTATTTATATTTTAATACAGATGAAATTGTCATAATTTTAAGAAATGCAAGATAATAAATATCTTACTATAACTTAGTACATTATTTTATTGGAAATGTTACATAATTTAAAGTAAAGGCAATTTCATGGCCTTACACGTAAAATTTTCTTATGCAAATTCCATTAGATTCTTTGAAATTTTTCATTTTTTAATTAATTTACGAAGCTATCATTTTTAAGTAATTAAAATAAATATTTCTTACAATTTTAAGTCCTTTTTACTCTATGAAAATATTTCCCTTGTTCAAAATATGCTAAAAATAAACAATTAAATTAAACTTTTAACAGTTTTTCAAATCAAGAGATGAATAATTTCTTTTTTAACACAAAATCTACAAATAAAGTTTTATATCAGGATAAATTTAATTTTTAAATATTGCAAAATTATACAAAGTAAATACTCTAAGTATCTTATTTTGTATTTTAAAGGAAATTCTAGAATTTGATAGAAAATCAAAAACATATAATTTAGTGTTACAAAGAAATTGTAATGTTTTATTTTATAGGAAGTCTTTTATTTTTCGATAAATGCTAGAATCAAACATATTGCTCAATTTGAAAAGAACTTTCTCGTATAAGAAATATGATTGAAGCACTATATCTATATAGCACAAACTAGATCTTATACATTTTACATTACTTTGTTGAAAAAGAAAAATAAGTCAACTCTACCAGGTTGTAAGCAAGGAAGTTGGATTTGAAGAGCAAGTGAGAAAAGTAATAGTTCTGACAAAGTGTAAAGGCGTAAGAAATCCTTAAAAGTTAGATTCTAAATGATAGTTATGATGGAATAAATTTAATACATTCATGACAAAATTGTTAGTTTTAAAATTGTATAGTATAACGAATTATTTTATATATTAATAAAGAGAGAAAATTGGAAAAGGTGGATTATATATATATATATATATATATATGTGTGTGTGTGTGTGTGTATAGAGAGAGAGTAGAGAGTTAAAAAATCTTTTAAAATTGAGAAATATGTCAACTAACTATACTCGTTTATAAAAGATCGCGAGAAACTAATAACATAATATTATGAGAAATATTTTTATAAGTCAAAATACCTAGAATATGTGTTTTACATAAATATAATGTTGTAATCCCTAAGGTTTTTCAACTATATTTTAGTCAAATTGGATAACATTTATATTTCATACAGTAAATTACGTTTCCGAAAAATTATGTTTATCATTTTAAACTCCTGATATACATAATTAAAATTATAGTTAAAATTTTTAATTAATGTATACATAACTTTTCATTTTTTTAAATTTAAAATATAAGTAAAATTAAGATTATTCGGTTAATTAAATGATATGGAAACCAAAAAATTAGCAAGAAATATATAAATATGACCAACAATTCCTGCAATTTAACAGATACTTTTAAATAACTAGTATCGTGCACTAATAAAAACCGTTTAAAATTTAAAAATAATAAGAAATCATTTTAGCTCTAATTATAATCTTTATGAGTTTATGTACACATAAAAAGATATATTTGAAAAAAAAATAACTTATCATTAAAAATAAAGTTATTTTATTCGAGAAAGACAACATTTAAAAATTGTCTTGGTATTATAAAAATGATTTAGGAATGTAAGCAATTATTGTTCATGTATTTGAAGATACAGAGTTTGCTATTTCATGTGATGGTGTTGTAAAAAGCTAAAAGTAAAAATAATTAAATAAAATACTAAAATATTTTTGAAAAAAAACGTGTTTTTACTATTAATATACGGATGATTTTTCATTCTCTCAATAAAAAATGTCTTCTCTAATTGTGTAGAAAAATAAGTTACTAATAGTAATTTTTTCTTTAAATTCTTAAATTCAGAATTAACCGCTTTTATCGATCTTAACATGTATTTAAAATCTAAAAACCTGAAGTGTTTTTTCCTTTACTTTTTGATTACATGATATTATTATTCAGCCCAACTAAAAATACTTTAAATTCTGTGCATCTACATTATTCAAGTTTTTACAATGAGAAATATGAAACTAAAATATAACAAAACACTTTTGAAACATTCAAAAAGTCCATTAAGAACATGCATAACATGAAAATCACATTTTTTTTTATAATTCGGTACAAATATTGTTACATTTGAAGTAAAAATGTATTCAAAATTTTTGTACATTCCATGAGATAGTAGAGTACATCAAAAAAGGGAATAGAAGATAAAATGGTACCAAGTATAAATCGAAAACTCGAGAATATATTTCACCAAATCAAGCGTTAAGACCAGATAGCGCACTGCGGAATGGGTGTTAAAATGCACTTACTTTGTCCCCTTACGTAAATGAAAATCTGAAGAAAAAATAGTGAGAGAGAAAGTGTACGTTGAAAGTAAGACAAAATAATAAGAAAAAGAAGAAAAAAATTCTCAACAAGAGAGCACCGAAGCAAAAAAAGACAGCAAATGCGACAAATTGGAAGTCAGGGTTCCGATAAAAAAAAGAGATCTGCTTTCAGTAAAAGAAGATACAATGTTCACTTCTACGTAAAGGAATTCTAAAATCAGTTTTTTTTCCGCAGAAGTTTCCTGAAATAAAGTTTAGGAAGAGTACAATTTTCACTAGCAGTTATTAGCAAGATCTTTGGGATATTTTCCAAGTTTCTGGGTTAAATAGATTTAGGAAATTGTGTGCAATAGGAATTTAATTTAATGGATCTCAATGAGAATGTGATGCTTAAAAGTTATTTGATTATGATTACTTTGACACATTAATTATTGGAATAACGTTAAGATGAAAATAAATATCGAATTCGAATTAAAACCACGTTATACTTTCGGTTATTGGAGTTTAATTATGATTACAAGAAAATATTCTGCTTTATTTCTTTGATGTTCATCTCTAATTAGTAAATCTATTATCATTTAAAATTCCATCTCATCGAAACAACTTTTCATTACATTTAAATCACAGCACCCCATTTATAAAATGGATTTAACATTAATTAATACAGATAAGAAGCACAAATTGTATAATATTGAACATTTCCAAAAGTATGATTATTTAAATGAAAACAAAAGATGAACCTAATCGAAGATTTATTAGAAAATTAAGGCAATGTTCACATTTATTAGAAATTAAAGCAAAATATTCTTTTATATACAGTACCTGAAAAGTAATTTTCATTTATTCTGTGTATTCCTTGAATTTAATTAAACTTCAAAAATACGAATGAATGAACTACTGTGCAATACAATTGCAGAAAGACCCTTATTTAATGAATTTATTGGGATCGAACGTTTTGTTCATTAATTAGAGGTTATTCGTTATATCGGGTTTCAAACAAACTATAAATTTTTTGAAATTACTTTTTGGAAATTCTATACAAAAAACCGCACAAAAAATACCAACATTTAAAATTCACACACTTTTTATTCAACAGTTATAAAAATAATACTTGCAAATTATTATCCCCCAGATAATTGGAAACTTTAAAATACTGACTAATAGATGTTTGACAAACTTTTTCATTCCTGACTCGCGAAAGATTTGTTTTTTCGACTTTACGCAAAGATGAAATATAGCGTGATTTACATCTAGCAGCATAGGTATGTTTTTACTGTTTTCAAACAATTTGGGTAGGAGTTTTATTATTAATTTCTGCATCAGAAGCGCTATTCACTGATTTCGACAAATCAGCAATTTACACAATTTCAGTTGCACAGGTGGACAAAACGACATCAAATAGAGGATAATCGGTAAAACCATAAGATATCCCTTTACGTTGTGGAATGGTATGAAATGCTAAAAAAATGAATTCATTGTCATATTCAAAACTCACACAATCGATTCAACTCATGACTCATATGCACCTGTAAAGTCAAATAATAGTCTTCAGCCTTTACCGTTGAAATTTGGTGATTAAAAGAAAAGTTGTTTCTGTTCCGTACGAAAAGTATATGTCACGTGAAAAAAAATCCAATTTTTTCTAATACTATTTCATAATATTTTTTTTTTATGTTGCTGAAATAATTTGTTAAATCGAAGTTTTATATTCGTTAAATAGGTAATGTTTTTGCTCACATTTTAATCGAAAAAGAGAACAATTAGTTAAATTACGAAATTCGTTAAATAGGTGATCGTTAAATCAGCTTCAGGCTGTAATTAATTGCTTTTTAATATTTAATTAAAACATTTTTTTAAAAAAAATAAATTCGACTAAATTTTGCTGAATTATTGATACGCTTTGAAATCAGGACTTTTCATGGTTTTAAATTACTTCTTTTTCTCTAATTTGCTATTTTTTTCTCAGAAAGGTATTTAAACTTTTAAATAAATGCATATTTATTATTATAGCTTAATTGGAGTAATATAAATTTAAGTATTGTTAATAAGCAAAAGCAAAAAAAAAACCCTCAAAATTTTGATATTTATATGCTTTTGGAGTTCTTATGATTGTTATTATTTATTGTTTATTTTTATAAATTGTTAATATTTTTTTAAAGGAAAATGCGTGTGAAACTCTTTTTTTTGTTTTTCAGAAGATTTGTGTATCAGTAGAGAGGCAATTCCAGAAGATATACAATTTTATGAAAAGCATGATAAGAGTATGTTGGCTCATACATCAAATCTAAACTAATAACCCCTATAAGCGTACGTATTGTGCAGTGAATATGCCAAAGATGATATAAACAAGGAAATAAGGCAAGTTTCAGCGATGATAGCAGGTGTGGATTGACGTTTCCACCAATAAGTGGTGGAGTCTCAACACGGCACAACTAACAACATTTTCCGTCATGAGTAAAAAAACTCTTGACGATTTTTTGTCTGATAATTTTTTCATTAAATTATGCAGAATTTACAAAAAAATTACAAAATTTACATTAATATTGATATAATACAAAAGATGTGTTATAAACTAATTTGTGATAAAAATTCTTGCGGTATTAAAAGAAATCTGAGTATTTAAAGAAAAACAATTTACTGCACAAAAAAATAATAAGCATATCGTAAGCAAATTACGTATATTTATTACTATTCTTTCCTATCTCTGTAGCCAAATATGAAAAGAGACTTATACAAAAAAAATCAGTTCTATATCATAAAACTTCAGAACGAAAATATTATGCAATATATCTGTTAATCGCTGAAAATGGTTGGATGATAAGTTTTTCCCATGAAAGTTTCTCTCTCTACATAAACACTTTTTCGTGATGCTGTAATAAATTTATTTTGACGCCAAAAATGATGATAACTTCGCTGTACCGCCATTATTTAGCCATGTTTCCATGGAAACGTCATTATAATGTAAGGGACGGCGTTGCTTGCGAATATTACAATTGTCTCTCTATATGCAAAAAGTTTTTCATGATGCTGTAATAAATTTATTTATAAATAAGGTATAATTAGTAAAATGTGTCATAAACAGTTCAATTTAACTGAAGAGAAGCGCAACGAAATAATCGTGTGAAAAAAGAACAAATAAAGAAAGCGTACGATAGATGTAATTTCTTTTAAAAAAAGAGATTAAATTGAATGCATTGGACGTAGAGGCAAGAAATTATAACTACATAATACATGTAAATTACAGTTGTACAATTTGAGAGATGAGTTGAACAATTGTGTAATTGTTACAATGGAGATTGGTCCACCGTTAGGCGGACAGGGGTCACACCTTTGTTATTTTAATAAAAAAAAAGGTTTGTTGAAATATGAAATACACAAGATTAATAAGTTTTTAAGATATATCTATGTTGTAGGGTATTTTGCATCGTCGTATTTTGTAAGAGACAAAAAATAAAACATTAATTAAATTACTCCTTGTTCGTTAAAATAATTTTTCGTGCATACTTTTATGCTACTTTAATTATTTTACATATTTCACGATTGGTAATTTTTTTTATAAAACTTAGGTAAAATAAGAAGATTCAAACTTGAATTTGCTCAAGAAAGTTTTAACACGATGTAAAATATTCTTTTTAGTTGCATTTCATTAATGAGCTTGTCTTCGAAATAATTAACAAGTACTTGGAAAAAACGATTTTTCAGGATATAAAATATGATGATACTGAATCGAAAAATATAAATCTTTCTTCATGATTAATTTTTTTTATTAGTTTTTGAGAAATAAATTAATGTTTCTACGAAATTCGGTTGTATGTTTTAAGCAAATAAATAAGTAAAACTATATATTTTCTATAAACTATTTTCCCTGTTTGTTATTTTTAAAATTTTTCAAAGTCATGATACTATTCTAAAAACTATACTGGATGAAAACATTATATATCGATATAAATTTAAGTAAATAATTTTTACATTAGGATATTCATGATAAGAATACATAGGTTTAATTTCAGGCTGTATAAAATAATTGTTTCACAATTAATAAATAATCTCTTATTTTCCCAATTATGTATATTTTTATTAAAACTATTTTGTTTAGTTACATTTAAATATATATAGACTTGTATTTGATTTAAGAATTCTTTAACCGCAATTTCTTTCGTTCCGGTTCAACTAAATATATATATATATATATATCGGTTCAGTTTAAATTTTTGTTCTGCCAAAAATAATGGTTTTTGGTTCAGTTCCGAATAAATTAATTTATTTTATGTATATTCTTATTTGTACTGATAATATAACTCTATCATAAACAAAAAAAGTAATTCTCGAAATTTAAAATAATTTATTCTTTTTTAATTGGTACACTAAATGAATTGATGTAATTAACCAGAATGTACAATACGAGTGGTGAGCAGAGAACAGGAAGTATTCGCATTTTTATCCATTATCAAAATAGCAACCGACAACTAGGTTCATGATTTTGGTTTGTCTATCTACACATTCTATGCAAACATCCTTGGATAATCGCATGCTGAGATGCGAAATAAATAACTCAGAAAAATATTTTTCCTAAAAAAATCATCTGTACTTCCAATGCATTCATTTGAATTAAATCTCTCTTTTACTAGTAGTTTCATGCGAACATGAAACAGAAAAGTACTGGTAAATATCAAAACAGGAAATTGAGAAGCAATATACATGTATTGATAATTATATGGTTGACATTAAATTAGAAAATATTGATAAAAGAGTGGTTACTGTAACAAAATGACTGAAAATATATCGAACCTAAATAAACTGATATTTTTTTCCGGTTCAGTTGAGGGTTAGTTTTTTAGGTACTGTTTCATTCCGACTCAGTTTATTCTGGTTTTCAGTTCAATCCAGGTTCGAAGTCCTGCTTATAATTCCTAAATTCAAAATTAAATTACTTATAAAATTTTAACCATTCTCAATTGTTATCAAGGAAGACACTAATTAAAATGATACTACAAAACATTTCTGAGCACAATCTTAGGTTATAAAATATTATAACTAATGAACATAACGTTTGATCCATATTCCTGTAACCGTGGTAGCAGTGTTATCATGGTCACTAAATTTTGTTGTCAAATCGTAGTTTCGATTTCTTGAGCTATTGAATATCTAATATGTAGAGAAGCTGATGCACTTTATATCTGGCAAGGCTCAATTTTCTCAGGTTGTAATGGTGCAGAAGTTTGAAAAGTGGGTTGCTAGCTTAGGGGTCATTTTCGTCACTTAACCGAAATTCAAATTGGGGAAGGACCATAGCCAACAGTCATAATGCTGTTTATCAGTGTGACTTCAATATAAATCATATAAAATATATCCGTGTTCCACCTTTTTGAAAATGCACAAATAATGCATAATTTATAATATGTTTAAAAATTTGATTTAAACTATGCGAAGAATTAAAGGGAAATTCATGCCAGAGACATACGAATTAAATAGTTCAGCTTCCCCTCCTATCAAAAAATGATCGAAGTTATTTTATCGCATGGACTGAAAGATAATTATTACAAATTCATAAAAAAAATTTTCCACTAAACCATGTTTCATGATAATCTGATATGTTTTAATTTTAATAAAACTTCTAACATATATAACATAGGATAAATTTAAACAAAAAATACTAAATTTAGAAAAGGAAATTCATAATAAAGGACACGAATTCAAACTATGCAAAAAATATTCGACATGCCATTACGGTATTTACTTATAGAACACTTCGACAGATTTATATAAATGTTACATTAAAATCGTGTTTTCGTGATTTACCAGATCATGTATAGCTCGCACTGTGCATGTTTCCGGATATTAGAAATAATTCCAAGACTTCCTCACCACTTCAGAGCGGAAATGAAAATTGTGTTATTTCTATCAAACATTTTGGAAGGAATCATGATAAATTGTCATGCATGTTCTCTTACTGGTATTTTTGATAAGTTAATTAAGAAACTTGTCGTAGACTCTCCAAGGATTTTGTTTCCGCAAGAATGTTAAATTTCTTATCCGAAGATATCCTAATAGTCTGAAAGGTAAGGACACACCGTTTTAATGATCATGCTCTAGAATTTTAACTATACTTTACACGAACTTTTGCGGAAAATATTTCTATGTTATGATGCTCACACGCATTCAGATTTTCTGAATTGGTAAAAATTGCTTAACCTGGAAGATGACGAAGATTAATACGCACTGTGCAATAGAAGTTTGGATAGAATTGTGAATTCTCAGAATTGGATAAAATTAGTTCTTCTAGGGAGAATATATCATAAATAAATTGTAGAGTATTGCAGACTTTTTCTTTTTGAAAAGGGTTTTAAACGTCTGAGTATTTAAAAACACTACATATTCTTAAGTAATGTTTTAATCAAACAAAAAAAATTGCATTGTTTTATGAAAAAAAAAGCTAATAAGTATTATTGTATAGTATATAGAATTTCTGAATTTTCTTTCGAAAATATCCATTTAATTATACAAAAATTATAGTTATATTGATACTAAAAATAATTAGTTCAAATCCTGTTTTTCAATGATTCAGAAGTAGCGAGTTATAGAATGTTATTCAAACTATTTTATTTTTAAAGAAATTAACAAATTTATATTTTCGAATGTTGATAATTTAATTTTAATGACATTCTCTAAAATGATTTACTTTATTTTAATTACGTATTATTTTTTTGTTACAAAATTTAGTTATAGGAATATAAAATTCTTTCAAAGCTGTATATAAACTAAAACTAAAACTTTTAAAATCATACTACATACTTTGTTTTTTTACCAGCAAATGAAACTATATTAATTTTACTACTAATAAAAAGTTCCTGGTAAACACATTTATTACTTCATTCTTGGTGTTTTTTACGTTGCAGGAGCAAAGTCAATATTAAAAAATATTATGTTTTGCTGGCAGTTGTACAGAAGCGTTTAGTTAATTGTTGATATTTTTTAAGTTTTTCACACTATTTTTTTTCTTTTTTATTAGTAATATGGTCATTTTTGCTAGTTAGAATTATATGCTTAAAATGTGATATATAAAGGGAACAAAGAACACTGTTTTTTTTTTTTTAATGAACCTGGATATGATTAGAAAATTATCTTAAAGATACCTGAGTTATTTGGAATTTACTAAGTGCTTAAAGTGTATAAAAGAGTCAAACTTACCGAGTCCATGTTTCCGATTCTCAGACGCTCGCTGTTCCTCATAGGGTTCATCTGCAGTAGGATATCGATAAGCTCTGGAATCCACGTGATGATGGTCTTCGTTGTCAGAGCTGCTGTAATCCTGCCACTCCTGGCTGCGATGACGTCTTACTCGAGAACCCTGCCTGCTGAGTCTACTGTTCTTAGTCAAGCCTTCCATGCAGAAACTGTTGGACGAGAAGATATGCTTTGATTATACTATGTTCTGAAATATTTAACTTGTCAGAGCTTTTTAAGCTTAGTAAAAATGCTAAGGATTTCATTATGTAACAGATTTGTTTTTATCTCAAGAGTGTTTGATGTGCTTGGTTTTTGTTTTGCTTTGTAAAAAAAATGAAACTTTTCATAAAGTGAAGATGATAACCCTGTGTACAATTTCAAATCATTTCTATTTAATTTGAAAGCCCATTTCCTTTCCTTTAAAATTAATTATTTTATAAGTTCTTTTTGTTAATATAAATATGCAATTTTCCGTATTTCTTTAATTAAAATTACCAAAATGAAAAAAAAAAGTTTCATTGTTAGATACGATAAAATCATCATTTATTTTTATCTTAAATTTCAAGTTATAAAAGAAATATACCATCGTCCTTAAAGTTGGTCTTTCATCTGAAATCCTTTACCATCGTCTATAAATTTACGATAAATTGATGTATTATTCATATTTATTAATATTATATCAAAAAGGCAAATGTTTAATTCTTTAAAGTGTTTGACTCGTTTTAGTTTGTACTCAAACACTCTTATGAGTAACTTTTATCTTTTTAATCCTTTTCTAAACTAGATATTTTTTAAAACGCTTTAAGAAACACAAAAATAAAGATAAAATATTATTTTGACTATTTTATTCAGATATTATTTACTATTTAACTTCTGGTACATTTTTATTAAAAATTTCTTTTTTTTAAATCATATAATTATTTATAAAGCTATTATTCTAAGAAATATATTTTTTAAAAATAATTTTCAAAACCCTTTCTGATAAAATAAATCTACGTTTTACATACTACGTTTCTTTACGCATAATTTATCGCGAAAATTTATTTATAATTTAGCCTCTATTTACGAATAACATATGAGATTGATTTTAAAAATAATAACTCATACTTTGTGACCAGTTAATACTTTAAAACCTGAATGACGCAAACATATTTGACATATGTCAGTAGAAAAGACTATTGTTAGTTTTACACTAGATAATTAACTTATTTAAATATAATATTGAGTAAAATATTCCAAATTATAAGGAAACGTAATAATAAAATCCAATGTAATAAAAGCCTAAGAAAGAAAAAGAATGATTTCCCATAGCTAAATAAATCAATATTTATGTGAGAGTCAATAAAAATTAAAGAAATCTCTCATAATATATGATTTTTACGCAAATTAATCATTAAGAATATGCGGCGGCATTATAAAGGCATATTTGTTATAAAATGATATGTTCGGTAAATTATTTGAAGAAAAAAAAGCTAACGAAATTATTTTTGGATTTTTATAAAATTGTCTTTTATGACACGATATATTTTTCTGCCAATTTAAAAATATATATATATATAACCGTAAGTATATAATAGATATATAATATCATTTATATGCTATGATAATCACATTGAATGCCTGTTTTCGTCTACTTGGGCATAATGAAAGGACCATAGAGCTTTCTCATCTTATTCAGATAAAGATAAAGAAAAAGAAAGAAGAAGTAATAGTTAGTGATAAGAGTTAACTGAGGAAGATGAAGTATTCTTATTCTGTGGAACAGTCGAGTATAAATCCATTGAAAGGGTGTCTAAGCTTATAAATAAACGATAAACGAGCAAATGATGTTCCATTGAGGTGAACGAAAGGCCTCTTGTCACGTGTTTCAGGATACATTTTCATTGATCTATTTACTGAATAATATTCAAATTATTCATAAAGAGAAAACAGGAATGGCATTCATAACAAATAAACAAGTTAATCAGAAAATTCTTCAATAGAATTATACAAAGAAATTTTAAAAAATATCAAATTCAAAGGCAAATAAAAAAAAAGCTTATGAAAATATATCTGTGTTTTTATAATGAAATGAGTTCATAGGAAAACAAATAAATATGGCTTAGTGTAATAATAAATAATTATTCATTTTCAACTCTATATAGAATAAAATTATATTTGGAAACCTATTCTTACATTTATTAAAATTTCAAAATAAAATTTTCTCTTATTTCAAAAATAAGAATTTGGTGCAGTCTGGAGACTTAAGCTGCATAATATTCCTTTTTCCAAATACATGTATAACACAAAAAAAGAACGTATCTTCACATAATACATAGACATATATAATTCAGTTATAAGTAAGAAGCGCATTTTATGAAAGCTATTAGCTTTTCTCTAGGACATATTTTATTTCCTATTGATTGTAAATGTTGCACTTAAGTGGATTCTATAAAACTTATTTTTGCAGACAAACATAATTTCTAAAATCCATTCTTTATAAAAAAAGATTGTAATTTTTTTTGTTTACATTTCAAACAGGCATTTTTCAGTTCGAAGGAAATTAAAACGAGTTTTTTAATTTTGTTTGTCAATTCGCATTTTCTTAAAACTAAGCCTTAAACAACTTAATACTTTGATCCTACTTAACACTATTTTTTTTATTTTCCTGTAAAATTATTTTATTTAAAGTTTCTTAAAGCGTTAGAGCTGTCTTGATTACATATGCATTTAAAAAGTGAATTTTAATTGTTGTTCAAGATGCATAAAATTAAAAATGTGAACATAACGTTGTTTTTGACTTTTTTACGTTTTATATGATGCGCATTACTTATTAAAAACTAAAATTTATAAACAAAAGTTAAAAAAGTTTGATTTCAAATAAAAATAAGTACAAATGTATTATTAAATTCAGATGTGAAGAATTATTTAAGCGTTAGTTTCCCTTAAGATTATTTACAGTTATTATGTTTATTTATGGATAGATTTAATTTAAAAGCATGTTTAATTTGAAATAAATCTTGTGAGAAGTACAGAATAAGAAATAAAAGCATTTATTGGAAAAGTTGAATTTAGCAAGACAAAAAAGTATTATAATACATGAGTTATTCTGTCTAAAGAACAATTAGTATTGCATGCACATAGTCGATTAGGCTATATTTTCTTAATACTATTTTTTCACTATAACTTTTTTTCTAAAAAGTGCTATTTAAAAATTTTCTATCACTATGTGCAATGATACATAATGTATACATATATATAAAAGCACAAAATATAAAAAACGACAATGATAGAAGATCAACAATGTTTCATTTTTCGAAAATTTTAAATGCATACTATACAAGCTACATTATTACTTCACATCTAATGAAATAATTTAAATAATATGTTTGTAGAAACTTATCTTTTCAAAAAAGATGAAATTTTTAATTAAGTTTGTTAACACAATTTTAAACAGTTCGCTTATAATTAGATAAGTTGTAAAATTGGATAGTGATTATTAATATCCAAAGGAGAAAATCGATTTTCTCAATAATAAAATAATTATACACCTTTAAAGAAAAACAAAATTAATACTAGTTATAAAGGAAGTTATAAACACGCACAAACCAAGATACGGAGACTTACGTTTTTGGAAACGTTTCATCGATGAAGAGAAATGCAAATATTAGCGTTATTAATAGAGCGAAAGATAATATTTAAAAATGATTGTAAGAAAAAAGAAACCACTTCTCGACGCTGTTTCAACGAATTAAAATATTCCTCGCAATTACTCCTTAAACACTCCACTTACGAAAGAATCATAGTTATAAAGCGTATTAACTAATGAGAGGTCAAAAAAATATTCTTCCCAGCAATTACAATTGGGGCAAGATGGCCGCCGAAAATGAACAATTACATTATCTTTTAATTTCATCCGCGATTTCCCCTAATTAGGTTAATTCAAAGGAATGTCAACTTAACCGAAAAAATAACTTTTTAAGACGACAAACCTTACTTCACATCTCATTCAAAAAGCTATCGTGTTTATTTTTTTTTACCTTGTAAACTTAATTTTTTTTGTGTTCGAATTACTTGTGCATTAAGTTTGATGTAATATAATAAGACGGGTTTGGGGAAAAAACTTAAATGTGGTAGTACTCAAGAATTAAATGCATTTATGGTTTTATTTAAATGTTACCGAGAATCACAAATTTTAATTCATTAGTATTTTTTGCATTTTTTTCTGTTTTTTTTTTCTTTTCAAATTGATCAAGAAAGGCGAAATTCATTCAGTTTGTTAATTTAACAACATTGCATTTTTTTCCTGTTTGTACTTCTTAGTAATCTTCAAGTGTTTGATTAATTCTTTAAGAAAGGCTTACATTTTGTATCTGAATTTCTAAGTAAACCATTTGCCACCGAATATTTTTCCTACTTCATTTTACATCAATCAGGAATATTTTGGGTTCTGCAAACAATTATTTTCAATAATGCATGTTTAATTGTTTCACACACATGCTTTAAAATAACGCATTTAAGAGAGAACAGGATGAAATTTGAATGGAATACATTGTTAAAATAGCTACAAGTTGACTCGTTGTAAATTGGGCACAACAGTTTAATATTCCAGTAGAATTATTTCTGTGGAAATCTCTAATATTAATGATTCAGCTTTGCATAGTTCTTGAGTTAAATTTATGTAATTATAAGTAATGTAAAATAATGGGTTTCAATTTATCGTATTTGATAGAGCCCTATTGCAAATTCATTTTAATTTTATAGTTTTTTTTAATGTATTTATTGTGCAATGTTTTGTGATTTGTACACATAACATACACATTATATTACACTCCTGATTTAAATATTCATAGACCTAGATTGATCTTAAGGTATCCGAAGACATTGAAAATGACCAAATCCAGTCAAGACAGATATTTTTGTTTTTTATTTTATTGAACCAAGCTATCTTTTGACTTAACGAAACATACTTTGTTTTGTTTCTATGCTACTTAGAGGCCAAGTTACAATCAATTTTATAAAGTTAGAAAAACCGGAAATGGGTTTTTGATCTACCAGAAGTGGGCATTTAAATTGCTCAAAATCTAACAGGTGAGTCCGTAACTTAAAATATTACAAATGTATTTCTATAAAACTTTTTGAACCTGATATTTATGTTATTTTCTAAAGAATGTACTAAAATATTTCTTATTGTATGAATGCTTTTTGAGTTATGGATTGTTATAAATCTAACAAAAAATGTAACATTTCTTATAATATTTACTCAATCAGCTCTAAAATTTACGAATTTTAATAAAAAAATTAAAATTTTAATACATTTTCTAGATAAATGCATCTAATTTGTGTGTGTTTTAGTTATACTTTTACTAATATATTTTTATTACTTTTTTCTCTAACTGCTTTGAAGTTTTTCAAAAATATTGCTAAAATTTCACTTATAATTGTGATTTTTGTAAAATTCAGGCAATTTATTTTAAATTTTGATAGTTAAATAGTATTATTTATTGGTATTGAATCCTAATAGAGGATTAATAATGCTTTAGTATGTTATTTTGTTAAAAAGTACTCCGAATGTGTTCCGATACCTTAACTGGTTCTGCAGATTTTCTCTGAAGTTATTTTAAATCCACTTAATTTTTAACTTCATTTCTGTTTCTTGATTCATTTAAAGTTTTTTTTTTTTTTAAGTCTCGAAAGTTTGCTTTTTTAGTAGTTTGACTTGCTCAACCTACTGACATATCAGTGATTCATCGTACATAAATTGGATGCTTCAGAATGATTCGTTGAGATTCACTCAATACTTCTTATTCAAAAATTGCTGACTGTTCTGGACAACCTGTCATGTAAGCACCTTTGGGCCCTACACAAACTTCCCTTTTCACCTAAAATTTTTCATCTCAAACACACGAACTATTTTGCTGCATCCAATTTGGCTAAGCTATGATCCATTTACATCCAAAAAATTTAAATATCTGTTACTTTCAAGTAATTTTAAATAATAATAATATTTCTTTCATTTTTTTAATAATACATTAGCAACTCAACATTTTTTTATAATTTACAGTATATATCTTTTGTTAAAACTTTGATTTAAAATTTGAAAGCAAATTATAAACTCTGTAGTTCTTACAATAGAAAAGAAACTGAGGATTCGAAAGAACCAAGTGCTCTTCATCAATATAATTTATAACGTTTCATATATATCCTAAGTATGCATCGAACGATATATATAATTATATATATCTTTACAATTCCATTGATATTAAAGGTATTATTAAGGTAATTTTAAAAATTCATAGTAATTATAATCTTACTATTAATTTCCACAAGTTTAAAAATCCTGTAGATATAGTCCTAAAAGAAAATTACATTAATTTTAATGGTTTATTGTATAAGCGGTTTGCTTCAAGGGGCGCCGCTAGCAATAGTTTGGCTTATATTTATATTTTTAATATGATTATATTATTAATAATGACTATTAAATTCATATATATATATCTATATATATATAAATGTTATGTTGGTTTGTGTACGCTTCCATAACTCAAAAAGTTCTGCATGGATTTATCTGAAATTTTGACACAACGTTGCATTTGCTTCCGGTCAGGTTCTTATGTACTTTTTATTTCGAAATGCACTCTAAATTTTTTTAATTTAATTTTTAAGTGGTTTTTTGGTGTTATGACGTCATACGATGTCACTATATATATATAGATAGATAGATATGATTGTTTTTGATAAAAATAATAATTTAAACCCCCAATTTTAACTTTTATCTTAATTACTTAAACCTAGTTAAAATAAATAATAATCATGTAAAACTAATTACTCTGACGTATCATTGTATATTAAGGATTATAAATTACATAGTAATATCTATGTAATTTAACATTTGTTTAATTTTAACATTTTTAAAGTGCCATATTGGAATTCTAACTTATAAATTTCTCTGCATAGAAATATTATTTTTAACTGTATTAATCGTAATAATGTATACCTTAGCGATAAATCTAATATATTTTTTTTAATTTTTAAAAACTTAATTAGTCATTGTATTGAACATAGATGTCCTGCAAATTTTCGTTACAAATCTATTTGTAATAGTTCTCAGTGAGATGACAATATGTAATATTATTTGCATTAAGTTTTTTTTTAAAATTTACTTTAAATTATTTAAACGTTTAATCAAAACATGGCACTACAAGTTTCATAAAATAATAATACTTTATTTTATTTTAGCATCATTGTGTATGTTTCAGAAGTCCTTTTATTTTACAATAAATGTTATATTAATATTTAAGGTTTTTAAATGTATATATATATAGACTTACCTTTATTTATCATAATTTACTAATTTTAATTTTATGCGATACTTTTAATACACCTTTATATTTGAAAGGAAACATTATCCTGTTGTTGTGCTCACGAAATAAGTTTTATTTTCTAGTTTTATTACATCGATTTTAACTCTATACTAGTAATTACGTAGGCTATTAAATTTTATCGTTATATATTAATAGCATTTTGTACTTTATTAGTAATAATGATATATCTCTTGATATTTCTTCTCTTCCCTATGATTCAGTGTTTAGGTAAATTACAGGTGAAGGTTGTTTAGTCAAAAAACTGTGTTTATACCAGCAGTCTTGGTTACTAAGGCCAAGAGTTTGGTATTGTACTACTGTGGCTAAAATTTCTTACTGTCTTTACTGGCTATACTCATGTTTATAATATTTATTTGGATTATATATATACAATAGTGGCCTAAATTGTGGACACTTTTTAAAATTGTTATAGTCTTTAAGTTTCTATGCTTATAGAAATTGTTACGTTGCACAAAATTCAAAGTCTTTTGCATCATTTTAAAAATAATTTAAAACTGAATTCAATAAAAAACAAAATTCATAAATTTGCAACGTTATGCTGCAATAACTACCAATATGCGGTAGATACTGATGATAGCTGTGAGTAATCAGTGCTTAGTGGGTAGCCTTTGTTTTTCATTACAGCTTCAAATCGATGTTTTATTGAGCTCAAATTAAATTTAATTTCTTCCATTGTTATTTTATGTAGCGAAGAAACAATTATATCCTTAATTAGTTCATTTTTATTTCATTGGTACCTCATTCTGACAAGTGTTTTCAAACGCTTCCATAAGTTTTCATCATCAGTATTTAATGCATGTCGATAGTTATTGCAGTGTAACTTTCTTTGCGTTGCAAATATTTGAATTTTGTTTTTATATTGAATTTGGCATTAAGTTATCTTTAAAATGATATAAAATACTTTGCATTTTGTACGACACAACATTTTTGGCCACCACTATATATATATATATATATATATATATATAGAGAGAGAGAGAGAGAGAGAGAGAGAGAGAGAGTTGGACCACTATTTGACAAGATTACTAAATCTCGAAAAAAAAGTTCGTTATGTAGAAAATTCGAGAATTGAATTATTCTTAGTTCCAGGAAAAAATTCTTAAAATTAGCGATATTCACAAAATAGTGATTTGTAAAATGGAAGTACGACTGCAATATATATATATATATATACATATATATATATATATATATAATTATATAATTTTTTAATTTCTAATATATCCTTTCTAAAATCTTATGCCTGGTTTATCTAGCAAATTCGATTTTTTTCCTGTTTTGATGATTATTGATTATTTTTTTCTCTTTAGTAGAGAATTTTGAATATATATCTAATATATACGCCTAAATCACCCTGCTCATGGGTTACATTAGCAAAAGGAGTGTCTGTAACAAATAAAAAATCACCAAATTTGGCGAGTGAAAAGTTTATTTTTTTCCCATTTTTTGTGCATATCTTTAATTCAAAAATTCATATATTGCATCAGTTTGTTACAAAATATTTTCTGGCATAATAAAAAATACACATTTACACTGATATAATTTAAATATATCATCTGGTAATATTACGTCATTTATACTTCAAGCTATCTTTGATTCTATAACCAAATAAAAAAAACATTTTGTTTTATTTGCTGTAAATCCACTATGAGAGATTTTTTTATTACGTTTTCTTTTTAAATCTAAAATACTACTTTGTCAGAGAAAAAAGAAAACCCAGACCCAGAGAAAAATTATAGGAAGATAAATACATCACTGTCATTTAGGGAAGTTGTAAATAATATATTTCTGCTTAGCTTTATTCTATGTGAAAGAGTTTTATGATATTTCGAAAATCGGTTTCGCGCCAGATGTGTGACATTTCTCTGTTTCACTGTCCAAATCACCCTGCTCATGAGTTACACTTGCAAAAGGAGTGTCTAGAACAAATCAAAAATCACCTAATTTGTCGAGTGAAAAGTTTATTATTTTTTTCCATTTTTTGTACATATCTTTAATTTAAAAATTCATATATTGCATCCGTTTATAAAACAGAAATATCTAAAATATTTGAGAAAAACTTAATCGCTTTTACTTCGTTATCATTATTTCAAATAAATGACACGAGGTAAGTGAAACGGCTGGACCGATTCTTATAAATTTTGTGCGTATATTCAGTAGGTCTGAGAATAGGACGTAAACTGTTTTTCATACCCCTAAGTGATAAAAAGTGTCCACCCTAAATTTTTACTTTTGGACAAAATTGTTCATTAAATTTTTTTTTATGATTCGACATTGAAAAATACATACAACCCTAAATTTTTACTTTTCTGCCAACAACCACTGTTTTTAATAGCAATATTAGTACTTAAATAATTTTCTACTCAAGCATTCGTTTGAGGCGTTGAACAGGACATTGAATGACATAAAAAACAACGACAAACTATTTGTCGGCACTCTGTTACTCCTTTCATGTGATTCAGACGAACACTTCCCGTCATTTCACGTTCAACGTACGCTGATGAGATCAACGCTTGCTTGAAATCATCACCACTGTGGCGTATGTTGAAAAAGTACAGCTGAAAGTAAATATGCGCGTTCAAATGCTTCAAGATCCATCCACTGAAACATTCTCAAAACAACTGTTAGATATCGACGATGGAAAGTAGCTGTACATGAAAATACTGGATGCATAAAATTGTCGACCGATTTCTGCACAATCATTAACTCGCACCAGATATTTCCCGATATACACACACATTACTTGAATCATAAGTGGCTAGCAGAAAGAGCAATTTTGGCAGCAAAAAATTTGGGCGTCAGCGATCTGAATTTCAAGATACAATAGAATGTCAAACAGATCTATCGATGCAGTTTCCGATACCAACGAAGCTGTAAATTATCCAGCAGAGTTTTTGAACTCATTGGATTTGCTAGGCATGCCACCGTACCATTTGCAACTGAAGGTTGGATCTGCGGTTATTTTGCTTCGTAATTTGAACCCACCACGGCTGTGCAATGACACGTGATTAGTCATTAAAAATTGATGAAAAACATTGTCGAAGCTAGCATTTTGAATGGCAAGTTCCAAAGAGAAGATGTATTACTACCAAGAATCTGTATTATTCCCACAAATGTGCCAAATGAATTCAAACGGATTCAATTTCTAATTAGATTGGTATTCGCAATGACAATCAATAAGTCTCAAGGCCAAACGATGTCTGTTTGTGGCTTGATTTGGGCACACCGTGTTTTTCACACGGACAGTTATATATGGCATGTTCTCGCATGGATTTACTAAAAATATCATACACTCCATTGCACTAAGAGACGGATACTGTTATTTTTTAATTGTCATAATTTGTGATAGAGATGTAATTTGAAATTTATTAGTTAAAATAATAAAAGTACAAATAATTCAAAAAATGAATGTTTGATGGTTTGTTACTATTATAGACCCGTCATCGTTCACAGTGTTCTATTCCTCTTTCAATCATATACCACAACCCCACAGACTTACAATGAGTTAGTTATTTTTTATTTGACTACCAAAAGAATTGTTAGAAATAATTTATATGGCAAAACAATGTTTGCTGGGTCAGCTAGTATATATATGTATATATATATATATATATGCAATTAGAAGTAAAAATAATCCTATCCTGTAATATGTTTATTATACGTAATAGTTTGAATACCATTGACGTTGATATTTTCCGACCATGTAAAGCATTGGTGATTGTCACAGATTTTGCTCAGAGCATGAAATCTGTTACATAATACAGTTTAGAACATCTTCCATCTTGTATATGTCATATAATAGTATTATATTATAATCTACTTAGTAATAGGATACGCTTGCATTCTGATATAATCTTATATTATGCATGGATGAGATACGTTTCTGAGTTACAGCTCAATTAAGGATTTTATATGCTAATAGCAACATCAAATGCAAAATCCATTCATATTTTAATTAATGTAATTTTATAGAATTCTTTTGATATAAACTACTCATGGTACAACAGAATTAAAACTATTGCATTTACTCGATTATTAAACGAATTTTTTGCTTTTTTTTCGATAAACATTAAAATATTTTTAGATTAATGATGAATTATTATTATTGTTCTAAATTAAATAAGTTATTTATTGTTTCCTTTTTTAAATAATTGCTTTTTAACGTACTTAAAAATGAATGTAATTGCCTCCTCCTCAGGTATACCAAGCATATTAAGATATTTGTTATCATAAATGTCATACAGCAGCGTTTCTCAAATTGTGGGATGCGCCCCTAAGGGGCTTAATATCTCTATAGGGAGGGCGAGAGCTTTTTGAAAAATCGAAAATACATTACTGGCTTTTTAAGTTGCTACCCCAAGAAGGCGACATGCTACACACGTGAAATTTAAACGACGGAAGAAGGTGTTGTGATATGCAAATGATTAGCTTTTCAGCCTATTCAGACAAAGCAGGTGACACTTAAAATGTATTTAAATGCCGAAATTATTCAGTAGGTTTCTCATACATAAATTGTGCTCGAATTTTGTTGCCTTGTGAAAAGTTGTTGTGATGTCTCGTGTAAGAAGCGAAAATGCGTACCAGCACTTTTCAGACTTTGATAAAGGTAGAATTGCAGGTTACTATGATTGTGGTTTGTCGTATCGCAGTATCGCTGTTGCGTTGGTCGATTTCCAATGACTGTTAACAGAGCATGCAATCGATGGGTTCGGGACTGTAATACTGAACGCCATGCTGGATCTCAATGGCTCCCTATCTCTAGCAGCAGAGAATACAGGCATGTTACCCGCATGGCCTTAACGGATAGTGCTGCAACAACACGAAACCTGAATCAAGAATTGGGGTCGTTTGCAAGACAACAAGCGTCTACACAAACAGTTCAATGACATTTGCAGCAGCATGGACTCTCAGCTTGGAAACCATGGCCGCGGTTACAGACAGGAGAGTCTCCAATGGTGTGATCAACGACGAACCTGAGCGCACGAACGGCAAGACGTCGTTTTTTCAGATGAATCCAGGTTCTGTTTACAGCATCAAGATGGTCTCATCCGTATTTCGCTACATAATAACGAAAGCCCATTGGCAGCGTGTATTCGTCTTGGTCATACAGGCCCATCATCTTGCGTGATGGTATGGGATGCTATTAGAAACATGTTTCGGTTACCTATTATTCCCATTGACGGCACTTTGAACAGTACACGTTTCATTTATGGTGTGTTAAAACCCACAATAACAATTATGATTGAAAATTGGGTGGCAAATTTTAAAAGTTTGAGGATCACTGTCATATAGCAAATATACTTTGTTAAAAAAAACTCTAAGAATAATTTTTACTTCATTGAATCCGAATAATACATTTTTTACCGACAATAGGTCATTGAACTATTTCACATTTCTTTCCTGTAAATTTATTCGCATGATCTCCCTAAATAGTAAATACCAAATAACTCTAAATATTTGGATACAGTAAATAATCTTTTTTAAATAAGTGCAAACTTTAAAAGAAATTATTTTATTTTATTAATATTCATAATGTATTCTTTAAAAAATTTTACATATGTTTTTCTATTAAAAATGATGGAAATTTTCAATTATGATGATTTTTTCAGTTATGTCTACTTTTTTTAACTCGCATTTTGCTTTTTTTTGTATATTGAATGACAGATTCTTAGTAAAAAAAAAAAGACAAGATTTATATAAAAATCAAAAAGAAAATAAATATTAATAATTATTTAGCTTGTAAGGATCTGTTATTAACAATAATTATCATTATGTCAATTTTTGAGAAATGTTGGTCTAAAAATTAATCAAGATTAAATGCTCCGAATGAAAGTTAGCTTCTAAATTTAGGGCATATTTGAGAATTATGCTTCTTATGAATGATAATGAATAATGCGTGTTGATTAAGGATCTTGAGAATGAGAGAAGTCAAACTAATACAGCGTAATAAAACGGATAAATGATTACCTTAAACTTTTCGAATATCGCACTTTCATTTTCAAAGAAATTAGGTGAAAATATAAATTTATTAAATAATAAATTTCCAAGAAAGTCACTTGGAATTGCCTGTATTTCTTTGAATTTTGTCCGTTTACAAAAATTAAGTTGAAGAAAAAGAATTTTAAATTGTAAGATGATTTAATTAACTTGGGTAATACAACATCTTTAAATTTGACCAAGCAACTTCAATTATATTCACCCTTTAAACTCTACGCACACAATTATATACATATTATGAGATTACATGTTTCAAAAACTCAAGGTAACGAAAAATCTAAGACGAGTGGGGACTACAGCAGTTGCGAAAACATAGCAGTTTGAGGACTACATTTGATAAAGTTGGGTTGTTGATACATCCATAGCAAATTTCGTTGATTGCTGAACTATTTCCCTTTGCCTATAGTACGGAACAAAATACACAATAAAACTAGAAGAAATTAAGTATATCAATGATTATTTTTTCTATAAAAAATAGACTAATCTTAAAAATTTTTTGCTGCATTACTGTTTCAATAAGGGCAGCATTTTAATAAGTTAAATGTGTTTTTTAGTCAGCTATTTTCTAGGTTATTATCCTGGGAATTGTTGCATAAATAATGATGAAATTAAATTGTAATGAAATGAAATGTGGTTAGATATCGATTCAGGATAAATCACGTACATACATACTTATTTTTCTTAACATTTCCAAAAATAGAAAAAGGAAAAAAATTCAATAAATTAAGAAGCTTTGTGCGCTAAATTTAGCATAAATATTCTTAAGTAGAAAGCGAAATAATCATGCACAAATATTTAAAACATGAAAAAAAAACATGTTTGCTAGGCATAATTGTTCCACATTTCTCAAAGTTCATAATTTTAGTAAGTTGAAAAAACAATTTCCAATAAACATGTTTATGTTGTACTTCCCAATGTTTTTTATGAATTTTTCAAATTGAAATTACATTCCTTAATGCAAAAAAGAGGAAAACATTCATATTTTTATTTAACGATTAATTCTCATTCCAGGACATAATGAAATGCAATACGTAACGAAAATCACATAGTTCATCAATAACTACCGTTTAGAATAGATTACTTTCAGTATATTGTTTACTGTCACCATGACTACAAAAGTAACAAATCTAGTTTTGTCGAATGCTGAAATATGTAAACAATGTGTTATGTTTAACTTTCCAATAAACACCTTAACTTACATATTGATCGAAAATAAATATAATTTGTACATATTGAATTCTATTTTATAAGTAGAAATCTGCTCTTTGAAAAAATGAAACAATATTGATTTATTGAATACAAACGAGCGTGTTTTATATTTTCTAGTTATTTCGTAAGCTGTTCAATAACTTAATTTTTTTTTATATTTCTTGTGTGTCTTTTAGAATGAAAATAAACATAATCGAAAGTTTAGTTAGTATTTTAAATTCCAATATGAGACTTACGAATATGATTTCCGAATGAATTACTCAATCATCATTTACTTTTTTACCTTACACACACAAAAAAAAATGTAAAAATTTTATTCACTAATCAATACATTGCAAATATTACGCACACTCTCTCCATCTTACACACGCATATATATATATATGTGTAATAATTCCCTCTAATATCCTTTTCAGTAACTTTTAATTATTTGGTCCATTCTTTCATGACACGTCTCAACCTTGCTAACTTGGGCATTATATCTATTTCCCAAACTAGACTAAGAAAGAACTAAATTCTTATGTACAGACAAACTTAAACTTTTACATGATGAAACTTTACTTTACTTATATATCATTTACACCTATTTTTGAATCTTATTTTCTGCTTTCGTTTTATTTCAAATGTTTAATACTCTTATTTTGATATTTTCGTATTGTGCAATTTTATATGATATAAGCAGTGTTTGTAAATATTACTACTTCTTAGACCAGGTATAAGGTCTACTCATTAGAAAGCATAAAATTTTGAATTGTAGTATATATTTATAATATGTATTGCACTTTTATAACACATATTTGTTTTATGTTTTTATAACCACATATTCTTCTTGTTCAAAAACATTTTCATGTGCTAAAGTGAAGGGAAATTTTTAAAATAATGTTAATCTGAAATTTTAACTTCATACTTTGTATTTCTCTGAGAGATACGGGTGTGTACCAATGCCCCTGGTACACACACGCGTCTTGGGGAGGAGGAAATGTAATAATTCCCAGTAATTTAATCCTGAACATGCTTTTAATTGGTAATCTCCAAGGTTATTAGGACACGCGCTTAAATAATAAACTAACTATAAACGCCTAAATGGAATCTTTTGAATTACATCTATCCACCCATCCTGATCATGTGGTTTAAGCTTACTATAAATGCATAGATTTCTGGAAATTTCACTTCTTTTTCATATAGACTGCTGCAGAGCTCGTATTCGTCTCTATTTCTTTGTGTGCCGTCTATATGTATTTGTGTGTCTAAAGATGTTTAATAAACCAAATTTCCTGCCACAAAGGACTGCTTCGTCAATGTCATTGAATATAAAACATCAACCATCTAAAATTATCATCATCGTTAGAATCGTATTCACACTCGCCAAATTATGATATTCATCCTTGTCACTCAACAAGCTCTTACAGTAATCGTTACCGCTCGCCAGGAATACGACATTTATAAATACATATATATGTACCACAAACATATTTTTAACACCAGAAAAGGCCTGTGTTTTGTAAAAAAAAATTATAGTTTTGTAACTTTTAACCACACAATGCTTAGTTCTATATTGTGTACTGTTTTCTTTGAAAACAGTGAATATTTAGCAGAATTTAATGCGTAACAATATTATGTTTTGTACATGTAGAAACCTTCCTTAGGAAATTGAAGGATTACAATTTTTATATCTGAAGCAATGATTAATGAAGAAAATATGATCATATTATGAAAAGATACTTGATGAAGAAAATACGATCGCTTATTATTATATATTTTTTATTTGTTAAATATTTTTCACTTATTTATAGTAGAAACAGAAAATAATGAATTAATGTACAAGAGATTATATTTTGAAAACAAATAAAGATTTTAATCCTTTTGAACATGTAAGGAACATTTTTAATTATGGTAAATATGTAAACATATTTGACGTTACTTCAAATATGCTATTTAGCGTCAAATATAACGCATATTTGCCGTTAAGTATGATAAGAAAATGATGCAAAAGTTTAGCAAAAATGAAGACAAAGTTTCGTTATGTAACATTAAGTGTGGATAGCTATTTTCAAGCACAGCTTTAACGAGACCATTGCCTAAAAATGAAAATTAATCATTGTTAATATTTCTGAATCTTCATGAAATATATATAAAATTTTTATGTTGTATAAAATACGCATTCATTTAAAATCCAACATTATAATATGATTAAAAATGAAGAAATCATACGCATTCGGCAATACAAGTAAAATGTATCGGAGGAAACACATTTTGTACACAAGTTTAAGCATTTACAAATGGGGTTTCCTCAAAGAAGTATTTTAAATTTAAGGTATTAGATTTGAAATGCTTAAAAAGAACAAACAGGCAAATTTAAAAGTCATTTGGGCTTTACAATTAAAAAGCTAACAAAATTGATTACATATATGAAGTGGTATATGTATCAGTTTCTCTAATAAAGTTTAAGCTATGAGTAAGTCCGTATGACTGATTCTTAAATATATGAGAAACATTATTTTAATATACTTAAAACGTTATTTATTTATGTTGGCTACGTTAGTTAAACTTTAAAACTTTAGACAAAAAATTAAACGTTTTTTCGTTATTTTCGTTATTTTTTAACACTTGAGACACAAGTGATGCATAGTACATGTAGTTATTTCTCTATTTTTGAAATTCGAATGTTTTCTAAAATAAAATATTTTAAGTAATATACTTTTGTTTTATTTTGAAAGGGTATTTTTAGTGTAAAGAAAAGGACGATAATAGTAAACTCTGTATAAATTTAGGTAATTATTTAGTAGTTAAATGTTCCAAAAGTGTTTGGTAATTATATTTGATTTGGTTTTATTTGGTAATACAACAGTCTTTTGTTCTTTGATTGCTTATATTTTTAGTAAAATTTTATCTAAATAAATACAGGAAAACCAATTGCTTAAAAAATCAGGATTAGATCTATGGTATCGAGAACAGAGAAACAGAAATTCTACTGAAGTTGAAGGTTTCCGTCGTAGCTTATTTCAGTGTATTAGTTGATAGTGGAAACTACCTTTCCGGAAGAAAATACTTTTTTTGAATGATTGCAGGAAATTATGTGTCAAATATGAGAAATTACAAAGATTATTAGCAAGTGAAAGAATTTAGTCTTCAGATGTTAGCTTAAACAAATTTTTAAAAAAGTGATATGTGTGTGCTTGAAATTTGATTAAGAGTCCAATAACTTTAAGATAAAACAATAAATGCATGTGACATATTTCAAATTAAAAATAATAATTTTTACCTATTGTACTATTTAAAATGAGGTTTACACTATCAATATCACGAATCGCGCGAGAGAAGTAAAAATGGCACACCGAATTTTAATTTTACCAATTTACGTTCTTGCTCTGCGTGACAAAGAACACTGGCAGAATATGGTTCACTTAAGCAAAAAAAAAGTTTATTACGCATTTAAATCCTAATGAAAGGCTTTCTACGATTTAATACTTCGGGAATTCCTCTAATTTTCTTACAGAAATATATTATTGGTGAATATATGTAATGAAGGAATATTTTCTATTTTAGTAAAATATTTAAATTGAACACAACAAAAAATATTTTTAATTCAAAGAAAAATTTCATAACAATAAGACTGATTCATTATACAAGAATTATTTCCCCAATTGTATCTCACTTGAATCTAGTTCTAGGAATGTTTCTTTGCCAAATTTATACAAACACTGGCAAATGAATTAGAAACCTTTGAGATATGCATTTGAATACGTGCTAGGGATGAAGAATACTAATTTTTTTGTAAGACGTGAGTTACAAGGGGTTAGAATGAAAGTATAAGTAAAGTTTAAGATTGCTTTTCACGTGTATGAAGTAAAATAGGAAAAATGACAGATATTTGTCCCGTTGACAAAGTGCTTATTGTTAGTTCGCGTTTAGAAGGGGTCTCGATTTCGAAGACAGTAAATTTTACTGGGGTCTGAGAGAGAGAGAGAGAGAGAGAAAAGCAGCTATATCATATGTTTTAAAAAGTTGGAATCAGAACCGACTGTCTTTCTCTAGAATAAGTAACAGCGGTTCGAGACGTAACTGCGTATTTTTTCAAGAGCATGAATGACGTATCCGACGCATTGTACTGCAAAGTAGGGACTACATTGTGCTTCAACTGACACAAATCGTCAAACAAGGCTCTTCCAAACAGATTTCAGCTCGAGCCATGCGCATATAATTGCAGAGGATAAGAATGCATATAGTGTGTCTGCGAGAAAACCATTAATTTCCACTGAAATGCAAAACCTCATTTCAGTGGTGTTGGGAAAGAGGACACTGGACATTTGAAGATTAAAAACGGGTAATGTAGTCGGATGAATCACGCTGCACCTTATTTTGCACTGATGGAAGACGTCGAATTTGTCGAGAACCCCACGAAACATTAATCCATCTTGCCTTACTCGCCTTTTGCAAGGGTCTGGTGGGCGTATCATGATATGAGTCACGTTTTTCTGGCATGCAAGTGGTGCCTCGGTGTTCCACGATCGTAAACAAATAGCCATGATATACCTAGATAAACTGACAGATCCAATGTACTTTGCAATGTTGCATTTTTACCCTGACTGTGACGGATACTTCATGTACGATAACGTTACTATACATCAAGCCAGAAGTGTTCAAAATTAGTTCGCTGAACATCAGTCTGATTTAAAACACCTTTCCGGGCCACCACATAGCCCCTATCTGAAACCCATAGAAAATGTGTGAGATTTGGTAAAAAGATTAATCTGACAGAACTCTCCTCTTCCAGCTAATTTACAAGATCTAAAATGCTACATAGCCAGTGCATGGTATTCTTTGGACGTAGACGAATTCCTGAAGCATGTAGACTCGATGCCCAAACGAATTAGAGAAGTTACCAGTGCAAAAGGTGGTCGAATAAATATTGATCTTGGGTTTCTAATTCATTGGCCAGGCTGTGTAATTATTAATTTACTGCCGATTGCTTACACGAAAATTTAAAAACACGTTAACGTGTATAACATTTCCTTATAATATAAATATTAACTAAGTTGGTGACTAGAATATTTCAATAATATTTAATAATTCATTACAATTATAAATAAATGGTAAAGAAGAATATCTTTCCCCCATTCTCATCAACGCATCCAAACCTGGCGCTAATGCTAGTGGTCCAAAGAAAAAAAATGAATTATGACATGAATGGATTACATAGTTTTCTTAATAAATACACATAATAAAAGCATCTAAAGAGGGATTTCATCATTAAGATATCTCCTATTTATCATGGGTCTAATTTATTTTCATTAAACGAGAATTATTTTTAAATATCTCAAAATTATTCTTGTAACTTTCTGAATTGCATAGCTAAGAATTCGTACCATAATTTAAATAGGGGTCTCAAACGCGTGATGATAAACATATTCCACAGAATACTTCAGTGTTGTTGCATTAAAATGATAAAAATAAAATGAACTCTACCTTAACACATTTTTCACATCTTTGATTTTTTTAAACATACAAAATCCTCAGTTCGAAATGAAAATTTGAAGAAATATTCAATTTTCAAATTGCTATTGGAAAATAGGGAGCTCTTTTAATAGGGCATACTCTAATTTCATAATTTTACAATATATATATATATATATATATTCACTTTTTTGTAGCATTAAAAAATAAATCAAAATGTATCGTGAACTGATTGCGTTCAGCAATTTAATTTAAGCTCCACTGTGGCTGTTTTTACCGAACATTTGTATAACTAAAGAATGGATTTAAATTAAATGAATAGTACAATCTATTCTCACAATGATCAGCCTAGTTTTGCTAATATTATTCATTGATAAGACGAAGATTATTTTTACATGTTCTCTAATTTGTTAGTTAAACTAAATAATTACTCCATTCACATCCTTATTAATTTTTTTTTAAAATTCTTAACAATGTTGCTTATTTTATTCGGCTACTATGCGAAAGTTATTCAAAAAGTCCCTTTCGTGATAGATCTGTAAGCAAAATACACATCCATGCAGAAAAGCCCAATTATTAACAATATTTTATCAAATCTATTAAATTTATCATATGCTCAAATATGACGGATTTTTTCATATAGTTCAGAAATTCAAATTTTAATTTTGAGTCTATAATCACTCAAGATGGATGGATATTTCAGCCAATTAAAATAATTTACATATGAGATTTAAATATTAATAAGAATATAATTATGGTAATAAAACGCTGTTATTATAAAAGCATTGGCTTTCACTATACACATAAAAATTAAATATTCCTTTAATTCTTTTAATGCATTTCAGAGTCTCTTAACCAATCTTCAAATTCCGAAGTTAAAACGCTTAAGCTTCTTTATTCAAATAAAATGAATTGTCTTCATATCATTCAGTAAAATGATAAAGAAACAATTACTATTTATTCAGAATGTTAGTAAAGTTGCCGATTAATTTTTTTTTCTTGAAGGAAAACCTCTTTTGCTTAGTGCTAACGTACTGACAATCACTTCTTCGAGTATTTTTCATTTATTTATTTCCCACTTTCAGTGTTACCGTCACTCGAAGCGTTGCAAAATGAAATCTAATTGCTTTGCCCGACCTAACACAATCTTGGTATTTTGTGTAATAAAAGGTAAGAAGACTGGTCGGTCGCTTCACAAGACAGATGGGAAGTTTTTAGTAAGTAAATAAGAAAATAAAAGTTGATTTAATTTACAACCTTCGTGGAAAGAAGTTTATGGGAAATTGAAGAAGGGGTTTTTTTTTATCAATTCTTTTTTAAGATTCTTCAAAGAAGGAAAAATTTTCTCGCCGCATTTTTGATGGAATCAACGAAGGATCTGTAAAGCAGTTACAAAAACATTCACTTATCTTTAACATCGAGTTTGAAATGAGATTTTTTCCCCTTGAAGACATTTAGAAACTAATCATGTATTTTTATGTTGTTATTTGTAAGTTTTGTATTAGAAAGAGATTTGGAAGAGAAAAACAGTCTTTCATTTTAAATTTAATCAATTTCTAAGAAAAAATCAGTTTGATTTATAATATTGAAATAAAGATAATATGTTAGAGAGCATAAATTGTTCCTGTTATAAGTGAGAAAAATAATGAATTGAAACTGGTTTTGGAGTTGCACTGATTAAGTTATAGATCTAACCGTTTACGATTTAATTGGTAGATTTCATTAAATTTTCTCAAAGAAAAAAGGAGTTTAATAAGAAGTAAAATAAATTACTTCAAAATCTAAAAAACCCTATTAAGTGTACGATTGCCACGTATCCAGTATTGTAGTTAGGGACTCTGACTGCGGTGCCTTAGGGCCTGGGTTCGAATCCCGTAGAAAGCATGGATGTCTGTGTTGTAATCTTTCCTTCGTGTTGTAATTTGTGTGATACACATTGTGTGGTGCACGAGCTTTCTAAACGTTCTCAATTAAAAAAAATGTACGATTACAACAAATGCTGATGCAAAATATTATTTTTCTTATGATACCGTAAATACTTAAAATATTAGTGTGTGAATATGAAATACAGAAAACACACTCTATAATTGTAGAAAATACAAAATTTTTATTTGAGAACATTTTTATACTATCTTTTGTAATATTGTTTACTCTTCAGATTTTGAGCTGATATGTATTAAATTCGTTAATTTTGATAATTGTAAACGGAAGAAAATTTTTAAAGGTTTGTTATATTTATCACTATCCAAATTTAATTCTATATGCTTGCCCATAAAAATATCTCGTTCCTTTTTTCTTCTTCTTATTATTTTTAAAATACACAATTAGAACTTTAAAAATAAACATTTAATTGATATTCTTTTGTAAAAGTAAAGAAAAAGAAACAGACATCCGATGTTTTTAGCGGAGCAACTGATATCCATTGCATAGTATTATAGAAAATCCTTTATAAAATGGGATCTAACAACAATATTCGGTTTTGAATGATTATCTATTAGAATGATTACTTTCCCATATTGAACTACATTAGAGTAACCAGACTTGATTAAGTCTACAGAAATGCTAGTTGAAATATTGATAATTATTTATTAACTTGATTTAAATGCAAGGTGGCTACATTGAATAAATCTATTTATCAAAAATTCGTTGTAAAACGTATTTTAATACAATATTTGTTTTTGTAAAGATGAGTTACAACTTAGAAAAAGCACTCATATGTAAAAATCGGCATATTTCACGATGCTTATCATATTCCTGTATACGGTAAGCCTTTGGGAATGCCTATTTTTTGTAAAATTCCTTTTCATGTTTTACTTTCGGCTTTTATTTTAAATATATTTATATTTAGTTAGTGATTCTTATATGAGTATTGTATATATAGGAATGCCTTCTGTTTAATACAACGCTTTTGCTTAATTTCTAATTATTTGTAGTAAAATGTGAAAATCCCTACAGATTTTAAATTTATTTATTGTGCTTATAAATTTATTGACTACATAAATAAATTGCAATTGTATATCAAGTACTGTTTCGATATTTTAATTATATTAAGATCTTAAAATACATATATGTGATGGTTAATTTCCTTTTATACAAACTCAGCCGTTTTCTAAGAAAATCAGATTTCGATCAAAAAAAAATAATCTGACGTAGGTATTGTTCATTTAAATGTATTGCATAATTATAAGGATAAACCTTTTGACATTAAATATGAATTTTAAACAAAACTGAAAGAAATCCTTTCAAAATAAGTAACTTGTAATTAGCTCACTCTCTGTATAAATTTATTTATATATATATATATATCTTGTTCAAATTTTCAATCGTTAATAAATGCTTTCTATTCTTCCAATCAAAATAAAATAATTTTTTTTAAACTTGTAGTGGATGTCCCTTGATGTTAATACAGTTTTTCAAATACTAATTAATCAATTACCAGTTTTCAACGCCAACTTAGATTCATCACTATTGTTGTAACAATGTAACTGTTAAAGCAATTACAAAAATTGACGTCGAAAACCTGTTTTTCAGCCAAACCGAATGTGTCTATTGTTACAAAATTGCAGACATATGTTCTTTTTTTCAATTCCTACTGTTAGTTCACTCTTTCCCTATATATAAATATATATATATATATATATATCTTGTTCAAATTTTCAATCGTTAATAAAATATTTTATATTCCTCCATTCAAAGGAGGAATTGACTTAATTGTTTTTTTATATTACTTGTTTGTACTAATTTTTAAACTTTTATGATGATGTGATTTAGAAGATTTTTCAAAAAAGGATCAATTTTCAGTAGTGAAATTTTGTTTATTGTTTAACATCAATTAGGAAAATAAATGTACTATGTGTGGATTTGTCAAATTTTTAAAAAAATTATTTTAATAATCATGAAAAGAAAAACAGTTTTTTATGTTTTAATTCCTAAGGGTACTAGGACATTGGAAATGTACCTTTCCTTTAACGTTTATGTTATTTAAAAGTAATGTCTTACAAGCAAAATATTCAGTAAAAAGGCGCAGTAGTTTTACTCGCTTCACTCTTTTTACTACGACATCAATAAATAAAATAATAATAATTAAATTCTAAAATAAGTTTCGAGAACAAACTAAAAAGTTATCCCTTCAGGACTTATATCCTACATTTCAACTGCTCTTAAAGTAACATGATATTTTGGCTGGGTACATTAGTTCGAGGAAATAATTTTTTAAAGGATAATTAATAATAAAATATCCCTCTAAAGTTATGGACATTTTTCAATAGATTTATATGGCTGAAAATTACTTGAAAAGTTTTCTAAAACTTTGAAGAAATAGTAAGGAAGAAGCCAAGTAAACGACCTTATGCTATTGGATTTCATTTTGAAAAATTGATTCCCTGCTAATGAAAAAATCAATATTTATTGCTGTCAAAATTTTCTTTGAGATAGTGTCAAACATTAAGCGAGCGTTTCAAGTTTATGGCTCCTACAGGCAATAAATGCTTCTTCAATTTCTATAAAAACAATAAGTAGTATTACAAATAGTTGCGATAGCTTTAAATTAACTCGCATTTAATATTATTTATATATTATTAATTATCTAATATTTTCTGGAAAGTTTTCATCTTAGAACCATTCATATCAAATTACTTAAGTATAAAGTAAATTTGTATTGGTTGAAAGTAGAAAATGTATCTAATTGAGAGTGTAATATATTAAATTTCATTGTGATAAATATATAATTTTAATCAAAATATATATTAATTTTAATATATTCTCAGTAAATATTTAAAATAATTGTGAATAATATGCCATTATCAATTTCCTACAAACTTTTCATTTAATAATTTGATATAGGTCTTTTGGTATCATTTTAAACTATTTCATTATCTAAGAGGCTTGAGGTTTAAAGTTTATAGTTATAATTTCATAAAAATAAATAAAAACAAATGAAATCATTCAAATTAGCCTAATTATTTTCATTTAACTGGAATTGAAAAGTCTACATCAGAGTTTAATTGTAATAACTGATTGCAGTAGAACACATACTTTCTTTTTTATTTTTATAAGAAATAGCGCAACAAACACTAAAACTGTTTTTGGGCCAGGAACAAAAGATAGGAGTTTCTCAATGCAAGTATTCTCTACAAAAGCATAATTACTTTAGAACTTTTATTTAAATTCCAAACGTTTAATAGCACGATGAACAGTAGGGTTACCAACTCAATACCTTGAAAAAAAAAACATGTTTCTTTTATTTTTCTTCTAAATATATTTTTATTTTACTTTTATAAATATATTTATTTTACTTTAAAAATCTATTATTCAATCCTATTGTTTTTACTGCAAAGTAAAAATTGATAAGCACTGAAATACCACTCTTTAGAAGTTCTTTCACCAGAGAAGAGAAGAGAAAGAATCAGAAGAGATTTTGGGGCATTTAAACACGTAATATTATTTTACATAAAAATTTTTATATGCAATTAATTCATGTATTTTATTTAAACTTATAATCTTTTTTTCTTCAATTAGCCGAATAATCTTTGAAAAACATGCATTATAAATGTCTACCTATCTGAATCTTAGTGATAATTTAGTTTGCTATTAAGTTTCTTTCTCTGTTTCATTCCTGTCTTGTGTAATAAATATACCAACATCTTAAGAAATCCTACTACTCTAAAATTCAGAATTTTGCCAAAAATTGATTTTATGATTTTATTTTATAGGCCATCTTATTTACTTTATAAAAATACCAAGTTTATTATTTTTCATTCACTAGGGGAAAAAATCTACAACTGTTTTAGTAAAGGCAGATGCCGCAACTTTAAGCAAGATGTCATACTTTAAAATGCGTTTTACTCGAAATGTGTTTTATTAAAAAAGCTAAAATGGAGTGTGGGGGGGGGCGGTGACAGCGATTGCTCAAAGATTTTTGAAAATAATTGACTGAATTTTTTGTGTATGTTCTGTATAAAAATAGAATTACCTTCAGATTTATCAATCAATTTTTTATTACGAAATTTACAGTTCTTTATGTGAACATAATCACTTTTTAGCAATTTCATATAATAACAAAGAAAAAGTGCTCTAGTTTTAGTAAACGTTAAAATATCTCTTATTCTGAAGGTCATTTCAAAAATGAATAGCAAAGCAAAACATCAAAATGGCTAAATTGAAAGTTTGTTCATAAACTTTTGGTAGAGAATGTAATGTAATTTTTTGTAAATATTTACCAATTTTTTTTCTATTTTAGTATTATTATTTAATTTTTCTCTTCTTAATTTTAGCATAATTTTCTTAAAATGCACTAAATAAATCTAAAAACCACTAAAAAATTCTCATATTTCCATTTAAAAAAAAAGAATGTTGCAAGTAGTATTGGTTAATATAATGTTTAATTTAACTTTACACATTACTTTAAAACATGTTGTTGGATATTAATCAGTAATATTTTATGTAAATTATGTTTCATATTGTATGTACAATTTTATTAAAATTAATCAATTTAATTTAATTTTATTTTTTAATGTTATCGTTAGCTAGAAATATGCTTTTAAAGTTTAAATTTCCCAATCTTCAAAATAAATCTAAGTTTCTAATATTCTATTCATTAATGTCGAAATATTTTTATTTATTAAACAGTTATTTGTTACGTTTCTTTCAAAAGGAGCATTTTAAAATTATATTTTTTGAAACTATTTGATTAGTTGTGTGTTCAAAACTTATTTAGTTTTCCTCAAATTAAAAAAAAAAAAATAGCACATTTTCTTATCATATTCTTTGCATCACACCGATTATTCTCAGATAAAAATAAATTAAAAAATTGTATGAAGTATTTGCTGACTAATGTTTGTATAAGGAAATTATAAATGACATTTAATGGAATGGGGGGGAGGTCCGCATTTTTATACAGAAAGAGAGTACTACTACTTTCCCTAAATTGGGAATAAAATTTTAAATACAGTCAGAAAAGGACAAGAATGAAATTAACCATCGGTCTTACTTGCTTTTGTTGTGACAATAAAATTTATCAGATCATCTTTGCCATGAAAGCTTTTTATTAAATAAGAATGTCAGAAAGCTTCATATTTATATTGGAAAGTTATATATATTTAAAAAGAAGAAAAAATATTGGATATATATATATATATATTGTGTGTGTTTGAATATGTATCAGGTTTTAATGGTGAAGTATTGTAATGAAATAGTTTGATTTTTCACATCCTTGTAAACTGTGTAATTTAATAACTTAAAAAAATATATGAAGAAAGTTATTCGAACCAGAGGTTTAATTTTTAAAAAAAATTGATTCCTAAAAATTCCTTTGAATATCACTGTATAAATCAATATATATAAATTTAAGTATACATAGCTTTCTTAAAAATAAGGTTGAAGTTTTAAAATATTGAAAAATATTAAAAGACATCAATTTAGATTTTTTTTAAAGAAAATAATATATCGCTTGAAGCAGTTAGAAGAAAAGTATCAAAACGAAGTAAAAATTCATTTATTTTACAAGTATCAAAGGTGGGTAAGCGTAAAATCAATTCGATCCAAAGAAACTTATAAACAAATGCAATACCTTGGTCAATTACCACGGAAAAGGAAATAAACTAAAGGAAATAAAATCAGCAATCTCGTATTTCCTTATTTTCCTTCGCAACATTTCGTCTCCATTACTTGGCAACGTTGCGTTTCCATAGTAACAGAATTTACTTCTCAGTGACCTTCCATCTTTTGACTCTGAAATAACAAAATGACTGGTCGCCATATTTGTTCAGTTACTAAAAAGATATACTGAACTATTTTGAAATATTTTTTTAAGTTCAACAATGCCATTAAAAAATAATTTAAAGTTATGATATATGTGTATTAAACGATAAGTTCAAATATTATTAGACACAATATGCGTAAGCTAACTCATTACAATTGAAACATCCAGAAACGTAAGATTCTTTTTTATACAAACATAATAATAAATGCTTCTTGACAGTATTTTAATAATGGCAATTGTGTTTTGAATGCACCGAGAAAAATACAGGAGGGTTATATTGGCTGATGAAATATGATACTATTTTTAACGCAGGCTATGTTAAAAATAGTGCCTAAGGCTGTGTTAAAGAATTTCGAATAAGATTTGAGTATAAATATATTCAACCCTTCGAAATAGAACAAAAATGTTCTGAAGAATCTACAAAGCTTTGACGTACGTGTTAACAAGTGTATCATTAAGACACAAATTTTGATATATTTATGCAAAACATATAATTTTCTATATTGGGCAGCTTTGTTATTATTAAAACTTCCTCAAGAAATTACCGAGGAATAACAATCAATTTTAACAATTAACAATGGATTTTATTTTCATAATGATCTATAAGTTAAAAGTTTTGAATTCTGCTAAACACACACACACAATATAAAATATTGGCATACATGTTTAGCTATAATATACTTAATTATTTCCATTGTTTTTCATCTTTTGTTTTTAAGAAATTTTGAAAACATTCGTTCTCAATTTCAAGCAACATACGAAAACTAGTTTCAGATCATTATTTTCTCCAGAATTTTGAAACTTGTTAAAGCTGTAAGTAAATTTGACTGATGATTCTATTCAAGGTTTAAATAACACTACTTCCTTCAGATTTTACTGTCAAATGATTGAATCCTTTTACAAAGCAAGACATTTTTCTAAAAACAATTCTTATTTTTTTAGCAGATAATGAGAAATATTAAAAATACAGCATTCTGAAAGTATCTAGCAATATGGCACTTTTTTTATAAAAAAAAACTATTGTTAATATATTAAATGTACCTAAGAGAGTAAACTATTCATGTCGAATTTTAATTTCTTTTTAATCGAACATATTAGTAATTTCTTTACTTTATATATTCATGTCATACATAGAAAATATAAGAAAATATCACCTAGGACTGAAAAAGTTTGTTAATTATTAAGTTTTTATCAGTAAGTGAATGAAATCTTTGTTTTTAAACGCTTTACGAAAGCAAAAGACGCTGGTTTAGAATGTAACCAGCTCTAACTCATGTTCTCTATAAGATTCTCTAATAATTCAATCCCCAATAGTTTGTAGCTGAAGTGATGACTCAAATTTAAACATTAATTGACAATTTTGCTTAGCTACTTAGCTCAGGGAGAAGTATAGCAAAGGTATTCTCTCAATAAAGCATAACTAATTATATAAACGGCAAACGCTCACAAGTCAGATAGAACCGACATCTTAATTTAAGGCTATTGATGACGTTAAAGGGAAAGATTCCGAATCGAGCTCCATATCATATGCATGTCAAATTAATTTTGAAAGTCTGGAAAAACAACTTTCTCCTAGACCATCGTCAATTGCAAACTTCCCTCCCTAAGAGGGGGATATGAGATGAGCCCTTCTGCAAGTCACAAATATTAAAGGATAGAACGTAAAAGAACTTAATGACTGGTCTGAGAGGAATCCCTTTTAATCTCAATCGCTAAGCTGCAGAAATCCATACCTATCACGCTGAAAGTTATTGGTTCAAGTCAAAATCTCAAACTCAATTTACTAAAGTGCTGCTTTTGTATGGCAGGTCATGTTAATTAAACGGATAAAACATGCCATTTACACATTTTTTATTTGGAACGCTATAATTTGAATTAAAATAATATTTTAACAAAACAAATAGGGATAGGGCTTTCTTTGTTACACAACCTGTAATGAAAATTTATGACGAAGTTCACACGCTCACTTATTTCATGTCCATAGGTAGTTACAATAACGTTAATATTCTAAAATGACTTTCTCTTCAAAATTCTGAGAAATATTTATTTGTGTTTTCTATCCGAAAATTAAGGAAACAATGGATTTAACCACTTCTTTTAAAAAAAACCATGCTACACACAATATTATTTTTCAGTTAGCTAAAATTATAAGCTCACTTATTAGTTTCTATGAGCACTGGCTCAGTGAATAAAAATATTGCACCTGTACTCATAACAGGTCTGGTACTGGTCTGTTTCAGTGAAGAATTTAAGTTCGATTGCGCCCTAGGGCCAAGTTAATTTGATGTTCGTAGTAATAATGGATTCAAATTAAATTTAGATAATAAATTCTGGCAAGGATTAAATATCTATTATGAATGAAAAAAATAATTTATTAAACAATCAGTTAAATGGATTATAATGCTTAAAATAAAATGATTCCTAATTTGGGTTTCGAGGCCAATTTCATTTTATATTTTTGTGATATTCCAAGTTCTAGTGCGAGCTTTTTAAATTGATCATGGTAATCTTTGAAAGCGTTTAACATTACATAAAATTATAAAGTTTTTATAAAAAGAGATATAAAAAATAATAATAAATTTTCTTGAGTAACCGTACAAAGGTATAATTAAAAATGGTGAATAAATATTTTGTGATATAATAATGAACAAACAAATGCTGCATTTAGATTTTTTTAAGAAAAATTATTAAAAAAAAGTAACGTTAATAGATAAATGCTATGCTTTACGAAAATGTTTTAGTACCTTTTTGCATGCTACTATAAATTTACTACATACATTATTAATATTGTTTTTTTTTTAAAATTATTCTACCCTTTTAATATTGACATCGTGAAGTTGTCAAAGCAAGAAAAGGAGCATTAAAATTTGGTCTTATATTTGATAAAAAAACAAAATCGATTTTAAATTTTTGCCACCTTGAAAATTTTGGCGCATTTTAAAATTTTCCATCTTAGGCCAAGGCCTCATAGGGCTAAGCCTAAATCCGTCACTGTTCTGTTTAAGATCTCGGGAGTTCCAACTTCAGTTTGGTCAAATTCTCACCTTATCCACTTTGCGTTTTCCAGTTCCCTCCTACTGATCAACTGCATATCAGAGGGAAACTGCTTTGGAGCATGAAATGTATCACACAAGAAATCTGTTCCAAGCAACTTTTTCCTTTATCATTTAAAGTCAAATGATATAGAAAATCAGCATCAGCAGCTAAGATAAAACGTGAAATATGAAAAATATATTTTATACAGGCAAATATGGATTGAAAGAAAAGAACAAGGAACAATGTATTAAGAGAAGCACTATTTTTTGGGAAATATTATGCTCATTACATATAACGCTAAAGTATAATATTCACAGTTCTGAAATATTTTAGAAATTTTTACCCTATTCTGTATTTATCTTTTGGCAAAATTACCACTGAAGAAAAGTAACATTTCATTTTGAATCATATATTTAATCCTTAATTACTCCGTAAATGAAATTACCAATTGTTATAAAAAAGGAATTTAGGACAAACAATTTAAGCAAATCCAACGCAAAATATTATTTTGTACATTACACCCAGAAGACTATTGCTATATATCGAATAAATTGGGTGTAAATTATTCTGCTTTATTGGACATATTTGTTTTAAGGAATAAGAGTAGCGAAAATAGATACAATGCAAGAACAAAAGAAATCCTCGCATGCAAAAACTTGAAAATTTTGCATCAACGCTCAGTTATGAAAACTCTCCCATTCTTTTAATATTTTTATTATATTTTACCCCCAAACTAATCCCTTATTTTAAAATGTAATTGCAGAAAGGGTTCTAAGCCGATTATTTTTGTTTTTCTTCTCGAAAGAGAATGTCAAAGTTTTCACATTTATTATAATCTTTTAGCAAAAGTAGTAGAAATTCTAAGTTTCATTTTTTGACTTACAGAAAGATATCCCTCGAGGAGAAGAAGTAAAATCTTTAAAATACAATTTTTAAAAGTACTTTAAATGTGTTACTGAACAATTGTTTCTAAAAAGTCTTGTTTTGCTTAAGTTTTTTGAAAAGTGTTCTTGAGTGGCTCATTAAAGCCTTCTAAATTTTTCTTGTTTTGTGAGGTTTTCCATACTTGATTATTTTTTCTTTCATACGTATGTTTCATGGTTGTTTTTATTTGTGCTAAAAATATATGCTGGATTAAAGTGCCTTTTGAAGGAATTCTGAAGCGCATATACTATTATTATTATTAAAACCTTATTGTTTATAATCAGCAACATATTATCTGACTCTTTTGTCGGAATATGAAAGACACAGAACAGGAAATGCATTCCTTATATAAAACTTTGAGGCACATTTTTCATTTTCAAAGAAAGTTAAGAATCCGATCCGATTTAGCAGTGTAATGCGTTTTGAACAATAAAACATTGAGTTAAAGTTTTTATAAAAATGAAATGTACATACAAATAAAAATCGATTGCATGGAATGAAATTAGTGCAACACACGTTTCTTAATTTCGTAATACTTGCATAAGTATTAATTTAACATTATTATATAATTTTATGGGAAGAAAAACTTTATTTATATAAAATTATTTTAAAATTAGCTCTGAGCATCTTGTTGGTGTATTTACACACTTTTATTCCCCAAACAAACATTAAATTCTATTAAATCAAATACTCTATATAAAAGGGTTATAATGTAGATAATAAAATTAAAATACTAATTAAAAATTTAATATAAACTTTTAACAATTTCTTCATTACTTTATGTAAAGTAAACTCGCAAAAAAATTTATTTACGTAGAAAATGATACATAGTGTTTTTCTTCCTAAAAGGGCAACAGTTAATTAACGCATAATATTACATATCAGTTTTCTTCAGTTATATATATATATATAATATATATATATATATATTAAACTAAACGAATTTTGTCTATAGTGTGTTTTTAGAGTGGGATTTTTTTAAAATAAATAATGATTAATTAAAAACTCAACGTAGTATTATATAATTGAGAACAAATATAGTTTCATGTTTACTGAAATTATAAAAGTATTTGTTAGATGATATATAAACTATAGCTTAGTTTGCTGTAGATAAAAACAATTCACTTACAAATAAACTCTAACTATTACAGCCCGTAGCGATAATATCAGATTTTCCAAAAGCTATCATATATTTTCTCTCTTTCATACTTCCAGTATAAAAATACAATATCGAAAAATCTTCGGCTATTTTTGGTTTATTTTATATGGATTAAATTTAAAATATCGTTAGTACATAAATATTGATGGAAAAGGGTTTATATTGTTATTTTGAAAAGTAAAGAGTTCGTTCGACAATGCATGTGTCGCTGAGAACCTTGTAGGTGTTTACACAAAAGATTTAAAGAGAAAATGTTAGACAGTATAAAAAATAATTATATCCTTTTCGTACTCTGAACAAACAAATATAATTAAGGGTATATTTCTTGTGCCTAATTCAATAAGTAATTTTACACAAAATTATTTTTCACTGTTTTAAAAAATAATTTTTCATGTTTTGCTGAAAATAAAAATGCACATTTTCCTTACTTGTGCTCTAGCTGAAGACTGACGACTCAGTTAGTTCGGTGGTCTGCACAATTTTATTTTAAATTTCGGAACATCTTAAAATCCTTTTATTTCCAAGCACACTCACGCACATAAATATATTAATAATGCTTCAATAATGATTTAAATATTTCGTTACGACTATATTATAAACTTTTAATTTAAAGAAAAAAAATGTTATCGAATTTCATTTCATTAATCACTAAAATAATGGTTTGTGTAATAAGCTTAAAAAAGCAGAATTTGAAACATGCTTAAATTTAAAAGAAATTACTGTAAGGAACTTTGAATTGAAAATATATTAATTTAATACATTTGATACATATGCAAAGAAGATGCAAATGGAGCGATTTAATCATAAATAACGTTGTAAACAGTTATATATACATATATGCAGGGGAACCTCGCTTATAATTTACACAGAAGTTTACTATGCAAAACAATTTTTCCCATAAAAAATTGTATGAAATACAATTATGCGTTTTTTGTAAAGAATAATACTCGCAAAAGGAGTTTGAATCAAACTCATATTTTCGGGTATCACTGAATGAGTCACACAACTGAATTCGAATTCTTGCAGAAAGAAAATATTAAAAAGTTACAAAACTATTAAAATAATTATTTTATTATTTATAACTCATATTTAATTGTTTAACAATTTCTTGTAAATACGTTAGGGGGCACAATACATGTTGAGAAGCTCTTCAGTTGTAAATTATCCTTTCCGTTGAAATCACCTTAGCACCCTTCTAATCTTATAACCACATCTTCAGATTGTCCAGCTGCTTCCTTCGAAAAAAATTCCTTGAAAATTAAACCTCTTTTTTCAATTATTTTTCTCCTTTAGTATTAAACTGTCTTATTGATTCCCAGTTAAATCGTTTCAAAGGTCAGCCAAAAGGATTGCATATGATCTCTCATTCTATTTAATAATTGTGTGATTTATTTTATATATATATATATATATAAAATAAATCACACAATTATAATTGAGCAAATATTCGAAATCAAATGAACCCATACGACTGAATACGACATCACATTTCAAAATATCAATGCCAAATAAAATATTCCTTATATATATATATATATATATATATATATATATATATAAGGTATAGACCCGACTTCATGGTACAAACTTAAAGGGTTGGTACATCGCATTGTAACAGCAATTTGTTGTATAGAAATGTATGGGCGCAAATGACTTGGTGAGGCACTAACACAAAAAATAAGAGACGAAAGGAATGATAAAGTGTTTATTGAAAGCGTCCTTGACACTTGTAATGTTTACAATAATTGCTCATAACTGTTCAGCACATGAGTTATGAAGTCCAGTTGCAGTACACATTTCTGTACCACCCACTGGCAGCCGTTGAAGATAGTCTACCGGAGTCAAAGCTTGTACTTGCTGAAAATGGAAAAGGTGTAAGCGATTGTTGTTCAACATTCTACAAACGGTCTGATGACTCACTCTTATGTGATGAGTAACAGCTCTAGTACTAGACTCTGGTTTATCAGTCACAACGTTCAAGATGCTTTCTTCTAGGCTTGAACTGCGTACAACTCTTTGTCGATCAGCATCATGTCTGGTGACGTGGAACGAACGTGTTTCATAAAATTGATGATATAACCGCTGAAATATTCTTTAATTCCGTTTTCTTCGATCAGAAAACTGCGCGTGATACATTCGTAGCGCAGCTCTGTCTTTACCATTTGCACGATCTTATATGTAATGGATGCCTTGATTTTCGGCATCCGTAAAGTCTCCCATTATAGACGTTAACACAATTGCAAATGGTGCTTTTCCCTACTGAGGTGCGTTATGTTGAACTGTGGCTAGACATTTACTGCCTCCTACCAGCAACGCAACCAAACGATGCATAACTCTATTTCTCTTTCTTTTATTCCCTCTGTTTGCACCTCGCCCAGTCATTGCACCCATACATTCTATAAAATAAATGATTGTTACAATGTCTTGTATCTATCCTTAAAGCTTGTACCAAGGATTCGGGACCACCCTGTATATATATAATATTACATTTAATCCACACTTTTATTTTCAATTACATGTTTTTGATAAATTCTGTTATTCTCATTCTGTTTCTCATTTTTGAAAGGGGTTCTCTAAAATTTTGAAATATCTCAACGTTCTTTTAGGTTTCACAAGGTTAAAGGGAAAAATAAACTGAAATACATCATTTTATCAATCAAAATACATGTTTATTTCTAAGTTATTATTTTGTATCAAATAAACGAAATAATGTACAGAAAGTCTCAGGACTCGGGGTCATTATTTCAAGCAAATTTAATTATCATCACGTGGCGTTACAAAGAAGATCAAAATGGCGGACCGTGATCAAAAAAGAAAATCATTGACGTTTATCCTTTGTTGTTAAGGAATTATCTGCATAGTGACGTTCACTGACAAAACAGCTGCATTTAACTTTTAATCAATATCAAGAACAATCAATGTTGAAAGAATCTTCCATTGCAGTTTGACTACAAAAGGCTTTCAATTTGTTCCCTTTATTTATGTTTCACACAACCAAGAAATCATAAGATATGTTTTTCTTAAGTTTTCTATCGCGTTTTCGATTATTGTTGTTGGAGAGAGCATTCATCTTTTGTTTTTCTAACAATGTGTTGCCCTCAGAAAATGGAATATAAAATAAATATATAAAAGCAAACTTGATTTCTTACCAAAATAATCTAGAAATTTATTATTTACGTATTTCTATTTTCTTCTAAGAATATAAAACATTTTAATGAAATATTCCAAAATAATATCTTGAAGCAAAAATAATTCACGTGTGAACTCATGAAATATATCTTAAGAACTATGCACTTTAAATAAAATATACAATATGACCGAAAAATTTATAGCACAACAAAAAGAATGGTAGAGAGAACCAAAATAATTTTTAACCATATAATAAAAATTAAGAAAGCATGCATATGAGAGAAAAAGTGAGGATATTTTTTTGGCTTTAACCGCCTTCTAATGTGACAAAGATCACTATGCAACATTACACGAATTTAAAGATTGCCGTTATCCATCAGTGATATTTTTGGCAAAATACAGAAGTTATTCAAAAAGATATGAGAAGTTTGCTTCTAGTAGTGTATTTGTCTGTTTAGTAATTGTTTATAAAAGCAGACGTATATCTAAAAAAAATGTTGAATTTTATTTGACTATACTCTTAAAAGAGTTTGTTTCCCAAATTTCTTTCGAACTTCAGTGCTTAAACTAAGTACTCCTGGGTACAAAGAAAAAGAAAGAAAGTGTTATGTTAGAATATATTACCCCACTAATATCTCTCCGCATAATATTCGATTAATTCCTGGATAGAAATGAAGCTAATTATAGTAATATTAAACGGGTTATTATGTTATGTATACTAATACATATTTGTGATGTTATGCATAACAAAAATACGTTATTATACTCAGGCATGTTCAGCGACAAACTGGTTATTTATACTGATACTAATTTATGATATTATTCATAACAAAAACATTCAAACATCAATTAAACTTTCAGCTTTTGTGAAGAATTTTACAAATAAGAAATAAATAAAAGCATTAAATGTTAATAATGAATCTCAATCGTACATTCATTGAAATTAGCAGATTTTACATCACTGAATCTGCACCTGCGAAGAAAAATGTATCTCCTTTCTAATGTTGAAATAAAACAAAGGATATATTTTTAAAAAATCCAAGAATTAATTATTATATGATAAAATAATTTATGATTAGCCCCTACACACATGCACACAACACTCACGTTCTTGCCCACATACATATATATACATTTAGAGAAAAAGATATTTTCTCCATTTAAAGTTCATTTTTAAAATAATATTTAATGAGTTTCATTCACTGTGATGTAAAATTTTATTTGAAAAGAAAGCTTTGAAACTAATGCCAACTGTTCTACTTTATTTATAAAAAAAATCTATGTATATGAAAGCAAACAAATTATAAGTTGAAAAATTTACTTATTTGTGTTTGTATCTTTTGATTTCCCAATATTTAAACGAGTTACAAAACATTGTTTACCTTTCTAAACCCTGTAGAATTTAATTAGAACTTGTATGCTGAAGTACTAAAGTAATGCTTGCTAGATATAATTTTTAAGCAAAACTGTTTACTTTGATTTTTTAAGTATTTTAAATTGTTTCGTTGAAACAGAATCAATTATTAGTAGTCTTTGTTGACACGGATATAACTCATAGTTCCATTCCTCTTTATAAGCATTTCTTCAAAAATTACTTGTAATCAAATTATTTTACAAAGAAGAATATAAAAAATATAAATCTTTGTTCTGTGTTATTTCAGTAACGTACAATAAAACTAATTAAATATAACTTGTAAAAAAACCGTAAAGCTATCTTGAATTTAATAAAAGGTTTTAAGCTTAAAAGCAGACATTAAACTCGTATGAAAAAATACATCTACTCACTAGCTTAACATTTTCTATTTCAATTTAATGTTAAATTACAATTATTGTGTAATTATACTTTTTATAGGACAGAATTTTACGTGAAAACATTCGAAATTTTCGAAATATTTCTTGTGATAATGTGATAATAAGCTAAAAGATAAAAACTTCGAAACTTCACTATTTATACACAAGGAATCAGAATTATTTATTTTAATCTTTAAAAAGCATTTTTAAAAATGTTTTATTTTCGTGCATAAATTAATCTTTTCAATCGGTTAGTATCTTTTGTTAAGGTATTTAATAAATTTTAGCTAAGGAACGTTCGCATAAAAGTTAAATAATACATATAAAAATTCATCCACCCCCGATTAGCATCCAAACCACCACTACTATTTACCTCAAAATAATTAATACCTTTTCCCCACACAATCCCTACATTATGAGAAAAACTTTCTGAAGTACAATGTATACTTTTTAAAAAAATATGAACCATAATTTTCCTGCTAATATATTGCTCATTACGATTCAAGCAGAGGAGACTTTCGGAAGTAATACTTAAATCAGCTCAAGACTACTCAAAACAAAGATGACGTTATGAATAATTGTGAAGAGAGTAGAAAAAAGAAGGAACTCAGACTAAAGAGTGGTAATTAAAAACGGAAGATTCATGTACAGTGTTCAGTCTTAGCGCTTTTCCAGCAGATTGTACTGATGGACGATCCACCTCACGATTTCTAGTCGTCTGAAATTCACATCTTCTGAGTCTTATGTCAGCAGTCACGGCACCCTCCGAACGTGACTCGTATAGCAAACGACGTATCGTCAACACATAACAGCGTATTATAAGCTAGAATACATTTCTAAAGATGTCATCCTCATAGATAATCCGCCATTTATGCCCACTGAAATTGATTAAATATGTTATTGGTATGTTAGCATCAGAATGATACCTGATATAAAGTATATTAATTTTTTAAAAAAATTCGAATCACATTTGAATTTCTTTTCAAAATAAATGATGCAATAAAATATTGTTAGTTATTTTTAATTAATATGTTTTGATAATTTTAGGGCAAAGCTTAAACTTTTAAAATATATAATTTGCATTTAATATTCTCAATATTGTCTTACCAGTTTTGTCTGAGAAATTATGTTTTAGTAATTAGCAAAGATTAATTTTATGGGTAGGAGCTTAAAAAAAACGTAATACGTATATTTTAATGATAATGTTTACCAAAGGGAGTCAATAATAATATCTATTCATGAATATTGAATTGAGGAGCCAGGATTTAATGCCGATGGTAATTTACTACATTATAATTTCCTTTTCCCAAAACAAATTACGTAATATTTTGTATATGATAATATAAAATGAAAAAGTATGAATCTATTTAAAAAAGGTTCGAAAACATTACGATATACAATGAAGAACGAATATAAAAATTCACTTAAGAAAATCCTGATCAAAGTTGCAGTAATCTTACTCTTCTTATTCAAATAATTATAAAAGTTGAAAATATTTGTTAATTAACATTTTTAGATCATTTAAAGTGCATTAACCGTATTTGACTACAATTAACATGATGTACTATCAAGATATTTTGTGATCCATAAGGTACGAGGAATCCATTCTTCTTATACAGTTTTTTCATACCCTATATATAATTCCAAAAAATGTTCTGTATGGCCAGTATAAAAATAATCACTTTTTTTGAAAAAAATTCGTTATTTTTAAAATTTAATGGAATTGTTTTAAAATAAACTTGTTGTATTTACGCCTCAGCTGAAAATCTTTTTTCTCAATAAATGATTCTCAGAACTGGAGACCAGAAATGGCGATTCAATATATACCGAAATTTTTACTGAATACTCCTCCATATCAACCTACTGCTGAATATTGAGTTTTCACACAGGAAAAGACATAACATGAAAGCGTGTTGTTGCATATACTACATTTTTACTACAAGATTGCCCGTGCGACCTTGTTCTCACCCGTCGCTGTTCCAGAACTCTTTATTGTTCTTACGCTGCATGTAAGGTGTCACGCTAAGAGAATGTCAGAGGAATTTTAAAAAGAAGGGTTATCGTCTTGGAACGCGACCCGGATGCTGTGTTCTGTTAGGGGGAGGGCCACCTCTCGTTGGGTGACTTGAAAAATGAAACGGTGGTTACGTGTATGCCGGAAAAGCTCCTGGATCGTTCGATGAGTCTAATAATTCAATATGTTTCATTTGAAGAGTCGGTTTCTTCTAAGCCATTCATATTGAAGGCGTTTCTTTCTTGGGTGGTATAAATATATGTATGGCCGGGCTTGAACGTTAAATATTATATATGATTTGTGAAGCAGATAATAAAGATATTTTATTTATGTAAATATAGCTATTACTTGATGCAAATTTTCTTAGAATAATTACAGTAAAGCTATATATTTTTAATAACAGCTCATATTTACTTCAGATTTATGCTTCTAAGGTGTGTAGTTACTAATCAACTTTTGATCTAAATTGCAATTAGGTTTTATTTGTGTCCCTAAAGAAGTTTGAATATTTTAATTGTGAGTTTCCTAAACAAAATTTATGAACTTAAAATTTTTTCATTTCTATTAATTTAAAAAATTCTTAGCTTTAAATTGATTATATTTATATTGTTACAATAAACCAGTCATAAATGGAGAAGGAAAGAAATGTAATGAAAAACATAGTCAATATTTTTTTGTTTGTCTCATTTAAGTATATAAAACCATAAATAAGTATCGGATTATATATTTCAATGAGTCGTAAGCCTGAGGTTGCAGGTTCGATCCTTGCTGGAGTCGATATATTTTCTGGATGTGGAAATCGTAGGCAAGCATGTCATATGATTATGCGGCATGTAAAAGATCCTTTGAGTATCAATTTGGTTCTGGTACTCACGGTAATATTAAACATCCGACGAGAGTTTGAATTAAATAAAACTCAAACGTCACCATTTGGTAGCGTGAGCCCTCATTACATGCTGCCACTAATGAAATGGCTCCCACTCTTCGGAACTTTCTGTGTCGGCAAATGGTTTAGCTGCTAAAATGCAGCAAATTTGAAACAGTCATAAATATTTATAATATATATTTCAAATTGTGAGAATAAATAAGAAAAATAGAACATTGAGGGTATATAATTTGTAGTTTTGTTTAAAAAGCCGTAATTTTTTCTTTCTAGTTCTTTTTCTTTTCTTTTTTTACTTTGCTTTGTATTGAAAAACACTCTTGATAAAACTCATCTCGAATAACTGAAACATACACAATAAATGTTTTTCAGAACAGTATTAAATGACGAGAAACTTTTTAACGGAATGTACAAGTCATAAAACATTTCTTTAGAAATTGGTTTCTTTTCTTTATCCAATTAAAAAAGATTCAAAATTTTAAAAAAAACTCAGCCTCTAAAATGTTATAATTAAAACGTATAGTTACACAAATTCAATACATTTTATGCTTTGTTTAGAACTATTCCCAGTTTAATAAACATTCATAATTCTGGTTTTCTCTAATACAGTTGCTCCGGAAAGGAGTAACTATTTTAGAAAGACATTCACATTTTGAACCTTTACGAAAATAGCATCCCAATAAAGTATTGCAGGTGTATTTATCCTTTTTTATCTATTTATTTCAGAGTATTTAATGCTATATCTGCATGCAACTCCTTTAAAAATCATTTAGAACACGTAAAAAAGTATGTATTTTAGAAAATCTTTTTTTAAAGATATCCTTTTTGCAACTCTTAGAACTAGAAATCGGATCACTGTATTAAAAAGAGTTAGTAATAGTTATATACACATAATTTTAATCATTGTTAAAACAAGAAAAAAATAATTCTAAATCATACTATAACACATTTGTTTTTAAAACCACTTTGAAAAATCTTTAAAAATTACATGATAGATATTATTGAATTGTGGTTGTTTGTAGTTTTCAACATATTTCTCCAGAAATGTATTTTAAGAAATTTATTTCAAATCTAATGCTTCTTTAAAAAATAAAAATCGCATGTTTAATTATATTTGTTATATTTTTGTTCAATAATATTCCGCAAAAAATAGTTTGGGCATATTTTCTTTCAGAGAAAGCAGAAATAGAAAGGAAAGAATGAATTGTTTTGGTTTTAATTCTTAAATAGCGTGATGAGACTTTAATGACTTTAATCGCTTTTACAATCCCAGGAAGCGTTCACTTAGAAGTTATTTTGCTAATGATAAACACTGCTCTCGAATTTAATTGATTTTAAGTTTAATGGCTTTGTTGAAATCACTTTAGAATAAACATTTATTTAGGTAGACTGTAATGCTAAGTGGAGTGTAAACAGAATTGAAATGAGAACAAATTAACTTTTAAAAAATGCCTTTCCGCTCAAAAAAAATATTTAATGATTCGTGAATAAAAACGAAGTTTCAGCGCAAAATGTCTTCAGTCGACTTTAAAATGAATTCGATGATTTATTTCCCTTTAAACATAAATACATTATTTGTAATATTGCTATTTTGGAGCATATGTTTTTGAAGTTTGAGGAGCAACTTTTTTGTAATGATTTTTTTAATTTTATATTTTGACGTAGCTGTTGATTTTCAATGGATATAAATTGTTTTCTTAAATTTGTTCGTAGATTCATTCCACTCACAATTGTACAGAATATATTAACCGACTATTTTAATCTTTCATGGAGAATATTTTTTACATAGTTCCAGCATGTAGTTAATTATTTCATAACACTGCAGTGGCTGTACAAAAATTTTTGATTAAAATTATATAATTAAATAAAACTTCCGAAACTTATTTGAACATATATGTTAAAACGTATCTTAACGTACTGTAATTGTATGCCTCACACGTTTTATCAGAAAAATTAACGAACATTAAAGACACTTTTACATAAAATAGCAGTAACAATTATTCTCCTAATTACCACAAACCAAACTATATAAATTTAAATATTTTAAACCAAAATTTATTTCTAGGAAAAAAAATGTTATGGAAAATTGATTTTATTGTGGTGTACATTTTCTTAAACTTTATGATAAAACTCATGATAAAAAATAAAGCAAAAAAAATATTATCAAAGAATAACATTTTATACTTATTGGCAATATTAAACCACTTGTGGTCTGCTACTTAAATTGTCGATATACTTAGTTAAGATTTATTAACAGATACTTCTATTAAAAAGTAAACTTATTCCTGTTTTTTGAAAATTAAATTTGTGTTTTCGAGGGTAGTATTCTTAATATTTATAAAATTGATCGTAAGGTGACTAAATGTTAACTGACCGTGAATGTTAGATATTAAAATACTGAAAAACGAAATACTAAATGATACATAATTGGAAAACAGAATCGCAAAGTCAAAAAAGAGTGTTTCTAAATGGACGAAGCTCGTGAAACGTCTTTGTGCAACTGAAAGATGACGTCTATTCAAATTTTACATGAGACCATTAAGTTTCGCTAGTAATGCCACTATGAATATACAAATCACGTTTGCATTTAAATACCCTTTACAAACTTCGTGAACGTTGTTTATTTTCCGGATTAAGCGTTGCAAGCTAGATTTGAGTCATGAATACCTTTATGTAGACAAAGAAAGGAGCTACCTGAATTTGAACGAGGTCGTATTATAAATTTGAAATGAGGCAGATTTTCTTTTAGCAATATTACAGTAAGACGTTGATCTACTGTTCGTGGTTATTGGCAGTGGTGGTCACGGACCACGACTCGACCACACTAGCCACTATTAAAAGAATGAAATCAAGATAGATTCGATGCTGAGAAACCTGTGTTGGCAGTAGAATGAAGCGCACATGAAGAACGGCAACAAGTCAATTACTTAAAAGAGACCATGCCAAACCGAAAACTCTAACAGTCTCGTCACTCATTTCAAATCCCTACTACCTGTGATTTCAACGTTATAAAATTAGAACACTTTAAAGGGCACAGAGTGGAGATTTGTTGCGTTCTCAGACAAGAACCATTTCTATCTTAATGATAGTGATAATCTTATAATACCCAGAAGAAAGCAAGGGGAGCATTTAGAATCAACTTGTCAGCGGAGGAGACTTACTGGATTTGTGTCGGGTCTACAAGTTATGATTTGTTGGGCAATTTTCCATGACAGTTATTGACTCACTTGTTGTATTTGTCAATTACATGCATTTTAAATGCAAATTTGTATGTCCAATTTATTGAACTGCCATTTTCGATTTGATGTTCTAGAGAGCATTTTTCTACACTAGAGAACATTCGTCTTCATACCATTTGTGTAAGCTGTACAGTATGCTGACATGTTGCCGTGCGAAAGATCTGATATTTTCTTCCAATGAGCCCATATGAAACATTAATGTACGAAAAATCCAGAATTACATACACAAACAGCATACATTTCAGAATTACAACACATAAAATATCATGACAATGACATGTTTACTTTGGAGCCTGCAGAGGTTGTTAAAGTAATATCACTTCTAGTTTGAACGGCATTTACTCACACATACTTTAATCCATGACCTTGAAAATTTCATGAAAAAATATATTAGTTTTATAAATTATTTATAATTTATTTCCTTCCTCAAAACGAATTTCTTCTTCACCTTCAGATTTCATTTTCTATCAGCGTATAATTAAGAATTTATTGTTTTTATTACATAATTAGTAGTGAGTGAAGTATTTTTCACTTTTTCTAAGGGTTAGATTAAAAAAATGTTGTTTTTACATTTAATCATTTAAGAAAAAACGTATTCACCTACATAAGAAGAGAATGATTCAAATAAGAATCAATTAAGCATACAGACAATAAAAGTAATTACATTAATTATATATTATGAGAAACTTTCTTCACTGTAGCTTAAGAATAATGCATTTAACGTTGTTAGTAATTTATGTTGGGCATATATACTTTAACCGCCTCTAAAATATATTTCATATTTTATCTTTTTTATTATAATACTAAGTGTGATTTATGCTACGCATTTTCACGCTATAGTGTAAATATTACACTGTAAAATCGAAACATATTATGCTTCATAATTTTAAGAATATAGTAGCAGAAATAATGTATATGTTATAAACTCAACTTTTATCAGTTTCTGGATATTGTACATATATATATATATATATATATATATATATCCGAATTTGTGCCCTGATCCTTTAAAAGAAACGGGGAATACCTTTAAGCATTAGTCAACTTCAACCTTTTTCGTCTTATTGAAATTTGAGTTTCTAATACTCAGACAGATCGAAGGAAATACTTTAAAATTTTTTCTCCAGTGGCATTTTTTAACAGATTATTTGTATTCACTGAACATTTTAACTTAAAACATTGCCCATACATAAACCGAGTAAGCACATAGAAAGTCAAGCATTTTAACAGTAGGATTTATTTTTAAATAACTTTTCTTACCTGTATGATAAATTAGTAACAAATCAACATTTCTATTAAAAAAGAGAAATAGGAATATTTTATTTTATCTCTTTATTTTTCATCATTCTATATTAATATATTTCTGATAATTTCTTACTTTCTGTTAAGTTAAGAACACTCAGTACGATTCAATCGACAAAAATAGGTCAAAAAATCAAATCTAATTCATTCACCCTAATTTATTCTTTATATACCTTTCTATAACCTCACAAAATTTGAAAGCTCTTAACTTAAAAAACGCAGAATTATGATAGCTTTTGCGTTCGCTTTTATTCACACATCCCCATATTACAAATCAAAACTTTAAACTTACTTATCTCAGAAAGATAAAATAACTAGTTTGTCTTCACTTAAAATGCTAAGGCTTTTTTTCTATTGTGCTTAATGCTCTGAATTTTTTTTACCTATGCTAATAGTACATGTAACAAAAGTTGATATGCATTTTTGAATCAAAGCAATACTTATTTTTTAAAAAATAATTGAATCCAGGATTTATGTATTTTTTATGGAATTTTCAATAAGCATTCATAAAAGGAAGTACGAATACCAATCAAGCTATCGCAAAACCCATACCGACTTTTGTTATACATAGTTTGACGTTTTTGTAAATAAAAAAATATGCGTGTACGTAAATTTTTGTAGAAGGATTAGCATTTTAAACCCACTTCACAAACTGTAAGTTTTTTTCCTTAAAAAAATTAAACGGCTAGTTTTTTATTAAATTTTGAGCACAAAATCTATTTTTATAGTATACACACATTGGAGGCAACCAAAAAAAATTGGAAATCCTTAAATTAAAAAAAATTAATTAAATCGTACCAAGTCCCCTTAACATGCTGTTCAGTTTTATATTATATCAACTATTAGAAAAACCAAGTTTTTCAAATCACCTTATACCATTTCTCCATAATTCTAGCTTAGAAACTGCAGACTGCATTTACTCACATAAAAGAGAAGTTCCTAAAATAGTTTACCATTGATTTCAACCAACTTTCTTGGTGATAGATCAACACCTCGAAAAAAGTCAATTTATATTCAGTGATTACAAAGGTACTCCTTTACCGGCGTTCCGCCTCCGAATGTATATATGTTGCCAAGGCATTTGTTACGGCCGGCGGCAGCTGCGACATTCGATAAGAACCATGAAGGGGGAGGTTCCCATGGGGTGAATCAGTGGTAACCCAATATCAGATAGTAAACAAGGTCGAGAATTTATTGATGAGCCTTTTCTGACTCGACCTTCAGTATCGAAAAACAAGTAAAACTTGTATCTAGCCTTGGCTTTGTTTCTTTTAGATCGGTATCTTGATGATACATACGTTCGATAGTTTTAGAAATCCCATTAATTTGCCGTACAAAGCTAAACTTTACAGTTACAGACTACTTAGGACTGAGTAAAAAATAAATAAACATCACTGAATAAATGAAAAAATTATAGGTTATTTAATATTTTCCCCAAAATTACTTAAAATTGACCTTGTAGAAGTCTCCCAATCAATTTTGTTTAAAAAATTGAATTTGTATTACTTAAAATCGAATAAGTAATTAAAAGACGGAATTCTATGTAAGATATTGAAAAGATTTAAAATATCACTAAAACACGTTGAAGTATGTCAGAAATTATAATACAGCAACATGCATAACAACATGATATAATCAGATGATTCAGGATTAGGCTGTCTTCGGTTAATGTTAAGGAATAGGACCCGAATTTGGAACATTTTTTCAGATATAAAAGAAATGAAAAATTAATATTATGTTCTGTATTCACTATTCTTTAGAGGGCAGTATTTGTTAACAGCAACCTATTTTTAACTGAGTTGATCCATTTTTTCTGGTACGAAGTGTGTTTCGCGTTTTTTCTCATATTCCGCAATGTTAAATGAGCTATTGCACGCATTCAAAAGAAGAAAAAAATGAATATTCATTGGATTTTTGTAATTTTTAAAACCACTATATTGTTAACAGATGTTTGAGTTATTATGTTCCAAATTTCTATGAAAATTGAGGCATTTTTCTGTCTGAAAATGTGCTTCGCGTTTAGTTCAAGCTCTCGCGTTATTGCTGAAGACAGCCTTAAGAGTTCATGACAGAATTCGAGTATGTTCAGGTCCCATAAGGCTATGGAACCAAATTGTAAACAAGGCACTTTATAAGCTGATAGAGGTTATATAATGGTGTGGTATGTTTATACACGGCTTATATTGGGTCTTATGGTGAAACTGAATCAAACATTGCCAAAAAATGGCTGCGTTCAACTTCCTGCTAACCATTTGTTGTCATTCACACACCGATAGAATGATGTAATTTTGAAGGCTGAAAATACACTTCGTCACTGAACCAAAATCATTTACATCTGGTTTCATGAGCAATTAAAGTGAACTATTTAATCATCTGGATCACCAGTAGTAATTCCTACCTAACATATATTGGAAATGATTGCAAAGTCAGTTCAGCACAAAATCTTGAACCTGGTACATTTAAAAAATTAAAAGAAGCTGTAGATGCAACATACTAAATATTTCTTCTAGATATGCCCAGTGATTTGTTGAATCAATGCCATGTCCAGTTCATACACCTTTCAAACAAATTGAGGCCCTAAATTATATTATTTGATACCATTCTGACGACACATTTTAAAAATATATTTAGGTGATTTTCGGCATTCGATTTATATATATATATATATATATATATATATATGCGTGTGTGTGTGTAACTTTAAATGTACAACAGAAAATATTTTCATACTATTTTGTAATATTAAAATATTTAAAGTAATATTTCTATATAGACCTCAATGCATTAGTCTTTCATAAACTAAAGCTTTCTTTTTAGTTCATATAAAATCAAATTTAAATTTGTTACGTTATATTGAACGCAATTATTAAAATATTATGCATTATGAAAATGAATTTCTCAACATAAGTTTGAGGTACGCGCATCTTAATGTTACACGCAAGAAACGAAAAACACACAGAGACCCTGACAAAAATTGCATGTTTATTTCATATACTGTATAGATATTTATTTGTACTTATACAAAAGGAAATTTTTAAGAAAAAATCGTAAAGAGAAGAACATTTGTTTGTAGGATCAATATATTTGATGTATAGCCAGCGCTGAATGAAAAATCGCATTGCTATGAGACAAACATTTATATTTCGCTATTGTAACAAAACATTCAACCATTTTTTGTCGGTCCATTTGAGAAGTTTTTGCTAAAGGTGTAGAAAGACATGCGTAACCTTTTGGCCAATTGAATACTGATTTTCAAAAAAAAATTAAATTTTTATAGTAAATGTTAATATTACTGCACATGTGTAGTTTTATCAACTTTTAGCTTTAATTTTAAACGTATTATTTATGATTTTTTTCTAATTACAAGCTTAAGAACAGGTGACCTTAGTTATAAATAAACTGACTCTATAATCGCGCACTAAGCATCAAATTTATGAATATTAATACATTTAACGATTATATTGAACACTTTCAGTTCCAATTCTATTTAAGTAATTTTAAAATAAATCTACTAGAGAGTTGTGGAAAATGGTCATTAATTCTCATATACTTCCCCGGCTACTAATTGTTTAGAAAAGATTTTAAAAAAATGATTTTCTGTTTTTAAATATTTTTACAAGGATTTTTAGTTCATTCCCATATTAATGTTCATGAGCTATAGAATTGCACTATTACTACTAATAAAATAAACAATTGAAATTAATAAGGAAGAAATAAACGATTTATCATTATTTTTTTACATAGATTATTTTAATAATTACTTAATGATTCAGGTCTACCGTTAAACACTTTGGAATTTCATTTTTATAAATAGTATTATTTTTAACAGGAATAAAATTGATATTTTTGATTTAGTTTTTTTAAACTAAACCTTTCAAAGAATAGTTTTTTTTTATCAGAAGTAAACTCTGCGATTTTTTTACTGTATAAAATTTACCTTCTCTGATATTTTTCACGAATTCTTCTTTCCAGTCTCAAAGCTGTCTAGATTTTCAATTTTAAGAGTTTAGTAACATTATTCAGAAAAAATATACAATGATCTATTTATTGCACCTTGGGAATTCTGCTTAAAAATCAATCGAGGATGAGCACAATTGAATGTATTATAAATATGCTTAGAACTGTGAGAATTACTGAAGAGACAACAGATTTGTTCTAGAAGGGAGATATTGGTAACACAAAATATCGAAAAATAAATATGATAATATAGATTATATATGGGTGATTTAGCACATAATACTAAGAAAAATATAAAGTATAAAGCAGTTAATACTTTAAAAACACTTAGGAGAAATAGTATGATCAGAAGTTGAAATCTCTATACCACACCGTAATAGCATTATTTACAAAATAAATTATCCGTAAAAATGTAATACTATAACGTTTGGGATAAGGACAAATGTGGACATTTCACTTCAGCATTATTGATCTTATACCGTAAATAACAGTTTCTGAAACAAAAAATTCTGCTAAAGTTAGCCATGTTACATCTTTTTCAATTTGGTACAAGTTAATAGTTATAAAACAATTAAATAAATTATTAATTAAATTGCTAATTATTTTTGTAGAAACATTTATTAAAATAAGTAATGTTTTTAAACTTAGCATTTAAGAGTTAGTTAACGAAATAAATATTTGCTAATTTTAACTACAATAATCAATTTATAACTGCCTCGGAATGTACATTTTACTAATAACAATAAATATAGATATTTAACTTTGTACTTATATAATTGTTTTCAAAACAAAAGGTGAGATTTAATAAATTAAGAATAATTTTAAGGTTTTAATGTAAATGCTTGTTATTTTAAAACTGTAAATCTATTTAGCCTGTACATCAGGATGAAATAGAAAATACCTTCTTTAATAATTCTAGAGCTCGTAAAACGACAAAAGGGAAATTAAATGTCCATGAAAGTGAAAATATTTACATAATTTATTCTAATAACTCATTTTAATCTAAATCAATAAAAACAAGTTGTTAAACTTTGGTTACTATTCTCATTCCGAAAATACCACTCAAATTACAAAATTCAGTCGCTGCTAAATGCATTAGCATCTTATGCACATGAAACGAATTTAATGAATTTCAATCTGCATATTCAACTTACTTATCATTATTCAGAATACACGATCCAGTTAATTAGGGAAATATTATTATTTTCTGGCTGTAGCATTTACTTTTAGGATTATTTATCATTATTCACAATTAATAATTGCTGACTGTTTTAACCTTGTTTCAGCATGAATATTAATGCGTCAAACTTCCGATACTCAAGAGAAATTATTAGTGCATGATTTTTAATTTACATTAATCATTTCAAAGTAAGAAAAAGGGAAACTGAAAGAATTCGTTTATATTTCTGAAGAAATACCTATGTTTACACTTTTTAAGAATTAGTACGTTTTACCAGATTTAAAATAATCTCATTTTTCTAAAATGGTTGGAACTTTGAGTAGTAGCACAGTAATTACATTTACATTTCTGTGAGCATGTACGAAATAAAGAGCCATATTGTTGAAAACAAAGCACCTTAACAAAGTGTTTCATTATGTATTTAACTGCCCCGATAACAAAAACTCGGAAACTTCGACTGAGTGTGACTTTTTAAAACAAAAAAAATTATTTATATATATATATATATATAAAAGTTTTCAAAGACAATGAATTTTTATCCTACAACTTTTCAAAATTAAAATTAATTTTTACAAATGTATTCGGAAAAACACATAGTTTAATTGTTGGGTTGAAGTGAGTGAACTATTTTTTCTTGCGTAAGGATATCTGCGTGATGTGCCCACGCGTTTCCCGCTTCCTCCCACACACTCCTTCTACTGGGACCACACCTTGATCTATACGCTGTGTGCGATGATCGCACGTTGTTTGCTAATTTCGATTTTTTTCGTTATCCATTTCTTTGTTTATCCTTAATAAATTGTTCTGTCCAAAAAGGTGTGAACTCATTTTATTAAAATAACAACATTAATAAAGGCTTATTTGAAGAGTATTGTTTTAGGAAATTGATAAACTAACTCGGGCGAAGAAAATACCAAAAAAAAATTAGCCTAGATTTAATTTACGCATCAATGCTAAAAGAAGCTTTTATACCCATGTAATACCACATACATCATCTTCGAGTAAGCAGAACTACAGCAACACGACTTTATATAGACACCAATGCGTCAAAATATTCTGGAGATAATTCACAATTCGCACCACAATTTTTCCGGAAATTCCACCATCCAAAATGATGGGATAGAATGAATGTTTATTAAAGTTGTGTTTCAAAGCAACAATAGGGCTATTAGGGATGAACTTCGTATTTTTGAAAGAAGGTCAAGTGAAGAAGAAAAAACTTGAGCTGGTACTCTGCTCTCCAATTTTCCAAGCCCTGTCATTGTAAGGATTTTGATATAAATGTATTGTGCATCTAATTCACACAGCAGCATTAAGTCTGATGTTGACTTTAGTGATAAGTAACTCCATCGTGCTTTCATAAGCCCAATTCAATTATAAATGTGACTCGTCAAAATAGGAAACGTGTTAACATTAGTCAATAGTACAATAGAGATGCTCTCGAACCATAGTGAAAAAATGCAGCCATATACCGCGTAGACATCAAAATTACTGGCGTAGGTCTTCAACTCCCAAAACTGTCGCATAGAAGAACCTTTATGTAGTTTGCATGATTCCTATTACCTAGCCTCAATATTTTTGTCAATATCAATTTGAGACAATGCTTCATGTATGTCTCCAGAAATGATTTTTTTCCATCGTCGATACTCCAATTTACTTAGCGTCATTTTGGCCTACACAGTTGTTGAAAAATTGCTGTTTACCATCGTTTCTGATATTAACACTTCCCTCTTAGAATTGTCGTTTGTGAAAATCTAAATTTCCTCTGTACTTCGAAAAAATGTGAGGAACCTTACGTTCTCCACTATTAATCCTCATTCAGAATCACTTAAATCATGATTTAGAAGGAAAGAAAGCGAATTAACTGCATCCTTAGCTACTTGCTGACGACATAGACATTGCAGACGGCTGATTTGTATACTTGTAACTGTGCCAGTTTTTAGGACAATACAATTTAAAATTAAGTTTGTAATTTCGAAATAATTTACTTTTTAACGAAAACCAAAAAATAAAACCAAAAAATCTTTCATAATATTTTTTCCCTTCACTTCAGAAAAAATTAAAAATTATAATTTTTAAATATATATATATATATATTATATTATATATGTCAGTGGTGCACACAGGAATTTTTCAAGAGGTCGAAATTCCACTATTCTCTTCATGCTCCAATAAGCTCCCAACATATTCTTCTGATTTTATTGATTTTCGGGAACAAAAACAATAAAAAACTAATTATATAATAAATAGTTAACATTAATAATAAAATTAATTATTACGCACTATATTCATTGGATTATAATCAATTAAAAAAATGTCAAAGATTTTGAGGAGTCCCGACCCTGGTGTGCGCTACTGGTATGTATGTATGTTGTTGATGTGCTTGTTAATGTTTTTAATGTTTTTATGTTTTTCTTTTAAACTACCGGAAAAAAGTTTCTTCTCCTTATTTACTTTTTGTAACTGGTCCCCTTATTAAACTGTAAAATCAAAACAATTCTTCAAAACGAATAATTTCTTGTTTTGAATCCAATAAGATATTTTATAACTTCAGTATTGGGGGAAATAAATGACTTTGGTACATGCATTCAAAACAATAAAATACCAAATTATTATTCTCCTTACAATGTGAATCTGTTTATCTCTAGGTTTATTTATTTATTTGTTTTGAAAGCAAGTGTTAAGTAAAATCGAAGGATTTGGACTCAACTGCTTCACTAACCGAAGAAAAAATAACATATAAATTGGATAAATTTCTACATATTCTTGTCATTGATATCCTTCGAAAAGCTGTTGATACATCTTCAATCCTTAAATAAATAACCATTTTACAGAGCCTCTTTTCACGAGACATTGATAAATAATCCACCACCCTCTTGCATCCCCTTTACTGAGTTTTTTCCTGCCTTTCCCCAAAATGATGCGACTCACGTAAATTCCGAAGGATGGTTTCGATTAAACACACAATGAGAAGGAAGTAAAAGAGGGTTTTTAAAACGTTCTACGACTTTTAATTAAGTTGACACTGCATATAAAGGAATATCCCCTTCTTTCCTCCGCTCCCCTTTTTTCAACTACGCTTATTTGGTTTTTTTTTTTTTTCAAAAGAAAAGAAAATACTCTACCCAGAAAGAAAGATAATACTTAGCAAGAAAACTGCGAACTCTCAAAGCGAGACGAATATTTGAAAAGGATTATAAAGATTCCTTCTTTTTATTTAATTCTCATTCCTCTTCACTTTTTTGTGTTAAATTTCTAAAGGAATGGGACTGTAGGAACTAATAAACTGACTAATGTGCACAGTTGTTCGAATTCCTGGTTGCTTTGAAAAATGAAGATTTGGGTTGAAAAGGAATTCGGTAACATAGAGGAGAAGAATGTATTTTCAATAATGAATCGTACTAAGATTTATTTAAATTTAAAGTAATTTTAAGGTGATATTACAAATATCTGTAAGAAAGCAATGTTATTAATGACTGATACTAGTTATATCTTTTGTTGTCACGGCTAAACATTTCAATTTAGTCCCATGTGCTACGTTAAAAATAATTTCCTTTTAAATCTTCAAACAAATTAAACTCCTTCTTTTCGTCGCATCTTGATAAATTGTGTGTTGGCCCAACATATTATTAAAAGTTTGAAGAAATTTGCTCTGCGTAATTTATATGGTAATAAAATGTGCTAATTTAATACTAACAAATTTCAATAATGTATTTTTTAATTCATTTAAGACTTTAAAATCTGATATTGATTTTAAATGTGCATTATATTAAAGCTTATATTTGCAACACAATGCATTGTGTTTTTTTAGTATTAATGTATTATTCTAGAGCTTCTGATGCCATTCATGAATATATGCTGAAAATTTTGTGGCAAACTAAGACCGCTATATACCATTGGTCAAGGTCACATGCATTTTGTGGTGCCAGCTGCCATTGCCAAGCCACGTCTATTCTGGACGGAACGTTTCAGCGCATGCCTAATAGCGCACAACTCGTTGTTGGAGCTGACAGACTTTAGACGCTCGAAGAAGAAGACGCTTTGATACGACGAAAAACAACGAAGATCCCTCGTATCTGTTAAGAATTACAAAATATTAAAAAAGATCCATAATATGTAAATGCTGTTGTTGCCGTGTCCTTCCCGAAGGAAAACAAAGAAAGAAAGATGCCAGAGTGTAGACAGGAACAGGATATAAGAACTTAAGGCCATCACTTTAGTGTACGGGTCAAGGTGATGATCCTAGGGACTGGGAAACGGTAGATATATATCCTCCACGATCCCTCTTTCACCACAGTTGGTTTGCGTTCGGCTCGCGCCAATACCTCACCATCACAAGAACTTTTTGGATCCACTGATTTAACAAGCATGTGCTCCATGTGTACTCAGAGGGTATTTGGTGGCATCGGACATCGAATCAAAGCCTTCCGGTCTGGAATCCGATGCTCTAACCACTAGGCTACCTACGACCATAAATAATTTCTAAATATGTTAATCGTGAACAATTAAATTCGAAGTAACTGTAGATGTCTTTGTCTTTCATGCTCATCATTGACTCTAACACAATTTTTGGCATGTATCTTTCAAGTCAACTTCGTATTAAATTCCTGTTTCCATAGTAGCCATGGTGGCCGAGGGGTAATGGTCACGAACTCGTGATTGACGCTGTCGAATCGTGAGTTTAATAATGGTACCTTTAGAGACCTACGTTGTATAGGGTTTGCTGCACATTATATCTAATGAGGCTCAAAACCTTCTTGTTGGTATGCTGGAGATGTTTGGAGGTGGTGTTCCAGTTCCGGTGTCATCGTCGTCATTAGTCTGAAAGTCAAGCAACGAGGTCCGTTGTCAATTAACACTTGAGCAGCTTCAAACTAAGAGAAGTTAATAAAAAATATCAATCAATCCTGGTTCCCTTAATACCCGATATTTAAACAAAGAAGGATGTTATATGAAAAATGTTACTCAGCCTCAAAATAATAAAACGGTTAAGAAGAACAATTAAAATAATGATATATAACATTCCAAGTGAGATCTGTATCATTTTACCGTTATTTAAAAATACTTCCCTCATAGCTTTAAGGCAACTGCGATTAAATCAACCTATAGCAAAGCGAATTATGAAAGGCTAACAAATGTACTCGAAAACAAGAATGAATTACATTTAAAATAGTCTACATGAAAAAAAAATGATTTACTGATCGAGTCAAATATGAGTTGTTAGTAAAACTGAGCTTGATTAAAAATTGTGACAACAATTGGATAACAATAGGAAATTTAAAATACTACCATTTTGATAATGAACTTCATTACAAAAAATCATTTTAAATCAATAAAATTTCACTGATCACGTATGTTAGTATCATCTGAATAATCGTACAGTTAAAAGAATTGGGTAGGTACAATAAAGTTGTTAACATAAAAGTGATTAATTAATTTGAAACGCAATTCTTTTCTAAATCCCTAAATCCTTTTGTGCTAGAAATTAAAATTTTCTAGCTTATAATTTCTTACTACGACTAAAAAATTAGAGTTTCTTCATTAATAATGCCTAGTAATTTAATCTGTCTTTTTCAACAAATAAATCATTAAATCTGATTTCTGTATGGAAATAACTGAGATTTATTTATACAGTTTTATAAAATTTGCATCTTAACATTGACGATCACATTTTCCATTCAAATGTTTTCCATTGTAATACACTCTTTTAAGCAATTTACAATGAAGCAAATTTTACTACTACTTTTCATTTTAATTATGTCTTATTATGTGCCGGCTTTTTGTTAATTGCAATCTGATACGAAATTTATCATAAAATATATTTTAAAAAATTGCTCCAATGAAACATTTTAATGACAAGTGATTCCCTATTCTAATTAAAAAAACACAATTACAGCCCAATTTGTTTTCCTTTGACTTTCCGAAAATATCAAAATTTTCCATTTATATTTCTTGTTAATGACAAATGATTATTCTAAAGAAGTTAATAAGAGCAAAATATGGGGTTATGAGTATTTTAAATGAGCCAAGGAAAATAATGTTTTCTGTTAATTATCCTAATTGCCTTTTACTTTGAAATTATTTTGCTGCTCTTAATTAAACTTCACAATCAATATTTTGTAATTTAAAGTAAGAATCTTTATTTTTTTCCAAATTATTCTTTCTGTCAAGCTTACAAAAATAGGTTTTAGGATCATATCTAATGATGGAAATAAATTAAATTATTTCTTCCAATTAACTGATTGAGAAGTATGATTTTTATAATTTCAAAAAAATTCTACTATTTGTTCCAAATTTGAAATGTAGGAAAGTTAATTTGAAGCTATTATTTACTTTTTCGAAGTTAATCATTTTTAGATACAGAAAGAAAACTTTTGTAGCTGTGAATACATTTTTATAATACGTACACATTGCTAACTTTTTTATAAGACTAAAACAGTAATTGTGGCCAATGAAATATATATTAATTGATGATGATCCGGATTAATCTTAAAAATTACTTCCTATAATAACTATATTTGGAATCTCTCTCTCTCTTCCGGTATAAATTTAAAAATAAATACAAATACAAAACTTAAAGAAGACATGGTACGATTTATACGAAGTTTTTAATTTAATGATTTTTGTAATTTTTTAGTTGCCTCCTATGTGTGTGTATGATTCAAAACAAATTTTGTGCTCAAAGTTTCATAAAAAAGCTAACCATTTAATTTTTTAAGGGAAACAGAAACTTATGAAGTGATTTTAAAATGCTATGCCACCTAAAAAGTTAACGTGCATATATGGAATTTAATTTACATGTACGTCAAACTATGTATAACAAAAGTTGCATTATTGAAGAATCCTCAAAAAATTTGAAAAAAATTCTATTATTTTTTGAAAATAAGTATTGTTTTGATTGAAAAATGCATCCAACTTTTATTCCATGTACTATTAGCGACAAGTGAAAAAAATTTACAAGTATTGGGCACATACAAAAACTGCCTTAGCATTTTAAATGAAAAATGAAGACAAACTAGTTATTTTATCTTTCCGAGATAAATCAGTTTAAAATTTAGATTTGTCATTGGGATGTGAATAAAAACAAACGTAAAAGTTATCACTACTCGGCAATGTTTAAACTAAGAGCTATCAAATGTTGTGAGTTGGTAGAAAAGTAAAAACAAAAATAATAATTTAGACTAGAAAATTAGATTTGATTTTTTTTAATGATTTTTGTCAATTGAATCGTACTATGTCCCCTTAAGCCTATGAATGAATATCCTTACCTACGTATGCATTGCAATCATTGAATTTTCCACTGCAATTTTATAATTACATGGTATTTTGGGGGCTTATTTCCATGAATTAATGGTTACAGCATGTGAGTTGAATCTAAGACTAAAAATTTAAACATCAAAACTTGAATTTTAAACTAAATATTCGGAAAATAAATTTTAATTGAAATTTTTCAGAGTCAGCTTTTGAATACAGTGCCTTTTTTGTATAATTAATTGATGAATCCTTGACTTGATTGCTAGATTAGCATGAAAGTAAATTATTAACTGATAATCGGTCTATTTTAGCTTTCTTTGAATTCTTTTCGCAGATTGTCCCTTTACTTTCCAGAATATTTTTAAATAAACTTCGCACATTTTATTAGATGAATTATGATTTAGAAAGCACATTTTATATAATATCAATGGTAAACTTTTAAACAAAATCATTTTTTTTTCAAATACAAAAAAATCCCGTTTGTCTTAGTTGATTTAGTTGTGAATGTCACGTGTTTCGAATGCTTTCATGAATACATTAATTAACCCAATACAACAGAAAACAATTTTTAAAGTTTGTGTTTTCATTTGTTTGGGTAAATAGTAGGTCTTTAGTAATTCTCAAGAATTAAACAAAAATTTGTATGTGTCAGCAAATCTCAAAATAAAAATATGGTTGTTCTCCATACAAATATTTCCATCTCACAAATCATCCTGTACAAAAATTCAAGTTATTAATTTTGCAACAACCTTATAGAATTTTATAAGAAATCATACCATGCGGATTTTAAAAGTACAGTAGAGTCCCGAAAACTCAACGTAATGTAAACCGAAAGGTGGGTGAGTTTATGAAAATACTAGGTTAGCGAGAATAGAATTAAAAAAAGAACAAGTAGAAGTATTTCCTTAGAAAATATTGTGCTGCCCTTACATGTATTATTTGCTTGTGAATACACAGAAAAATAACTACTCAAATATATTTAAACCATCGATACTCAACCTGCGGCCCACCGGGCCTTTTTAAGTGGCCCGGCCATGGCCCATTGCTCAGAGAAATTCATTTCTTGAAATTTGGGGGGGGGATTCTTTGTTAAAAATAAAATACATCAGTTTTGCTTTTTGCTGTTGATGTCATATGGTTACGAATTGATATTTTTTTCCTGATCAGTGACAATAGACAACAGTGGAGTAGCGACCATTTTATGAGTGGAACTTATTTTTAACTATCTTTCATATCTTGCTAGCGAAAAATATTCGAAGATTGTTTCAAGATGAATCGGAAGTTGACTATTTTGTAGTGAAAAACAAGCATTGTTCAGTAATTGTTTGATTTGTCTCGAAAGTGTATTTAAAAAATACCAATAAACATGAATCATTCAATGACACATTTCCTCGAAAGCCTCTCTCAAGGGATGATAAATAGGCTTTCTTGAATAATCTTTACAACAGCAAAAAGGGTTTTGACAGTGGTAATATCACAATGATAACAAAGGCACCCTATAGAATTTTTTATATCATTGATACTCATATGAAACGGTTTACAGATGCAGAAATGGTGAAAGAGTGACTCTTAAATGCTTTCATTTTAGAAAAATTATGTAACAAAAAGAAAAAATATAAAATATTAATTAAAAAAAGCAAAATAGGAGTTTTAATATTTGATCAATAAACATATTTATTTTTGTGTTATCTTGGTCTTAAAGCATTTCTCCTCTTCCTCCCTCCATTTATCCTCATGTTGTGGACCGCATGAAATAGCCATCGTATGCATGTGGCTCGTGTGAAATAACTAAGATATATATGCTGCCCGGCAGAAAAAATGGTTGAACACCCCGTTTTAAACGAAGGAAAAATACGTATTTAATGAAAATATAGAGCATTTATTACATGAAAATGAAAGCATATGAATAAATAGTATACAGAACTTTATCTGATTAGATTCACATCAGAAAACATTTTATGAAGGCTTAAAGCTAATTTAATGAAAATCAAGTCGATGGATTTGCAAAAACTGGCTACTTTTATCTCTGCACGTGAGGCTGTTTCGACCTACAAGGATGTGACCGAGTTATCCGAGCTTCCAGGTTATCAAGAACCGAGTTTTCGGGACACTACTGTATAAACTTTTGGACCCACCATACGGATATTTCCACCTCACAAATCACTTGATACTGATATTCAAGGTATTAATTTTTGTGTAAGAAATATAATACAGCACTTAAATTTTCTTTTTATTATTACTTTTCTTTCCTTTTCAATAAACTTGTCACACCCAGATAAGATCCCTGAGTCCTTTATACGGCTTGAAATTGAAAGGTGACATGACCGTTTTCCCATAATGGTTGGAAGTGATCGCCTGTTTCCTCAGCAGGAAAAAAAGGAATCTAAGCTGAGAAGCAGGAATGCAATAAAAGCCAACACGTAGCCATTTTTTACTATATCCATCGTGGCAATAAAACCTAAATCCAGCGCACGAAAGAAGACATAAAAAATGAAATTTATTTTCAGATTTTCTATCCCACTCCAGTGTTTTATGAGACTACCTCGTACGTGATGTATCAGGAAGCTAAAATAAATTTTAGAAACTCTTTACTCAAGGGATAGTATATACATGTCTGTGAATGAACATCTATAGAATTCGGAAACAGATCTACGAAAGTCTTCATAAATAAAAATTTGTTAGCTACTCCTATCTAATAAGAAATAGAAATGTTAAAAAATATATGATCATTTAAGTACATTTTTTGTATTCATAATCAATAGCAAAGCTGTAGAAATAATTAAGATTTGAAGAAAAAAAATTATCATTTGTGAACTCTAAAAGTGGTTACAATGAATCATACAAAAATATGGCAAACTATAACAAATACAAAATATGGCAAATATGGACAGCTAAATATTTTAAACATTACGGTATCCGACTACATTCAGAACAGTGACTTCGTAAAATCATACAAACGAATAAATATATTAATATTTAGTGTCGTCTAGATTAAAATACATGTATAAAATTGTTTAAGAATATTATTAAAAAATAAAATTATTTAAATGCAATATTTTGGCCAAAAATGAACATAGAATTACCTATTTTCAAAACATTCCCCTTTTATAAAAAAAATAACTTCTATAATAATAATATTTTGCCTATCTATAGCTCAGACTTCTGTATGGAGCCTGAAATAGGATTTTTGAAAAACATTACTTATAAAAATGAAAGTAACACTATTTGAATAAATTAAAGTGGATAAATTTTAATAAAAAAATTCCAATACTTATTTCAATTGAGAGTAACTTTGAAAACAATGGGAATTTTGCAAAATTCCTTGTCCAGGCTCTCTAGAGAAATCTTAGATATATAAGCAAATTATTATTATTATAGAAAAACTTTTTATAAAAGGAGATTGTTTTGAAAATAGGTAATTCTATGTTCATTTCTTGCCAAAATATCGCATTTAAATAAGTTTTTTTAAATTTAATACTATTCTTAAAACAATTTTATACATGTATTCTAATATAAATGACACTAAATATTAAAAAAAATATTCATTTGTATGATTTTTTAGAATCACGATTTCGATAGTAGTCGGATACCTTAAAAGTTATTACTTCAACATTTGCTTGGATAAATGTATGTAATGAAGAAAAAAATTTTAACTTCTGCAAAGGAAAAATATTTTTCGTCTGTTTATAAGCATTCATGCGCGATTAGCATCTATAAAAATCGTTGAAAAATTCTATATATTTTTTTCCGCAAGGTTCTTGTATTTAATCTTAATTTTAGAAGCAGTTCCACACTTAAAAGTTTTTCTGTTATTTCTGAAATAATATAATATATTATATTATATTATTTCAGAGCAAATATATTCAGATTATATAGTAATATGCAATATACAATATAGTATATTTCAGATTATAGTAATATACAATTTTTCTTTTAATTTCGTTTGAAGAAATCAGAGTTTTAATATATGTTAAAAAAATTTAGTCTAACTACAAGTAAAATGCATGTTTCTTCATTTAAAGAAAAATAATATTATTGGGTGTCACAAAAAGCTTCGATATTTTACGAGTTTCAAAAATAATTTATATTTAATTCCAGTACACATCCCCAAAATAATCAATCGGTATTTTAACCACACTTTAATGTTACCATCTAGCTGTTGTGATATTTCGGAATAAGTGACGATATTAATATTACTAATCGCAAATAATTTTTGATATTTTAATGTGGATAATGGAAGAATTTATAAGAGTTATGTTTTTTATTCGATGTAAATGAGAAAATAAAAAAGCAACATTGATAAAATATTCTGAAACATATAATTTTAGATGTTCTTAAAGACAGATCGAGAACACAATACAAAAAGAGGCAAATCACATTTTCTAGAAATTTCTATGGTATGATATGCTGTAATCACATATCTAATAAACTTAGTTCTTTACTCATAATTCAAAATGTTTTATTTGTATACCATTCTCATACATATTACAAAGGCAAAAATTCTCATAATATTCCAATGTGTTATATAATACTCTATATAAGTTAGTGAAAATTTATATTAGAATATAATTTAATGAGACTTTCAAAATGTAGTACCATTACATACATGCTTTCAAATTTTATTTTTTTAAAAAAAAGAAATCATTTACTCAAACATAGTAGGCAACATTCTTGAAAAAACCTCCAAATACAATTTTTAAATTAATAGTCGCATTAATGTCATGTACACGAAATATTCAGATCATTTAAGATTTATGGAAATTTTTAGAATATTGCACCTCAGTAATACTTTTTCATTCATAGAAAGAAACATATGTATCTATTTTATAGTTACCTATATTTTGATGAATATGCTTGTCTTTATGAAAAAAAGTAAAGCTTGTTATTATTTACATTTTTCACAAAAAAATTACTGTAAAGTGACTTTGAAAAGAAACTCTTTCACAAACTTTCACATAACAGATAAAAGAAAATAATAAAAAGAAATCCTGCTTTATCTTCTTCCGTTTTGTAATTTAAGCTGCTTAAAATAGTCGTGCATATCAAGGTTGTTTACAAAATCCAAATAATGTCGGAAACATATCCCTAATCTCTTCTTTACTTTACTTCGATCTCATACCACCCCTTTTTGGAGCTGACGCTGCAGTAAATCTACAGTTTTGTTTCCCTTTAAATACAGTTGCCACTGAAGAAATTTTCTTCTTCTTTCGTGTTCTTTTCAGATAAGAGGAAAAAAGTCAACAAGAATTTACAGTATCCCCAAGCCTTGCAACAAAGCCTGACGCTCAAATCCTCGCGGATTAGACACAAGAATAAAGTTAAGGATTAGAAGATCTGATACACAATGGACTTCTTGACTGCAGAGACATAGGTTTCTACAGGAAAAGAGTTCTATTTCCGGACTAAATGAAGAACACCAAGTTTAAACAAAGGGATTTTGTTTTTCTACTTATTTTGGGGGAATCGTTGAAATTCTCCTAGCAAGTGCGACGGGAAGAATTGATCTGGATTTCCCGATGCTTTGATTCCAGAAGAAACATCCGGCTCAAGTCATACGTTTAGGGAACTCATCTTGATTTATTATTAGTTACAAACTATTATTTATTTGGTTATTTAAATGAGGTAAAAAGAACTCATTTGAACAACTAAATAAACAATAGTTATAAAACTCCTAGGTATTTATCATGATAATAAATAAAGTGTTATGAAACATTTCAAATTGATATGTTAAACCCAATTTTTTTTTTATCAACCTGATGATTTCCATGGAGTCAATGTATTTATATCTTATTAAATGTAAATATGTGCGTAGTTAAAATTTAATATTTAAAACTTTCTACTAAATGAATCATTTTAAATGATAATAGCCACGCATATACACCGCATTGTTTGACATTCAAACAAATACATATAAAATATTCCTTTTTCAGTTTTATCATCTTAATATGCGACAGTATGAATTTAAACGTACAGACTTTAAGATTTAATATAATGTTTTATTGATATCGTGTAAAAATAAGTGTTTCAACGTTTTGGAAGGCATTATATATTTTCGATTTGAAATTAATTTCCATAAAAGTAATTTTTTTACTCAACTTTGATTCCAAGGAAGTTGGGTGTAAATCTTTAGGAAAAAAAACTTTGTATTGTATTAATTAATGAAACTGAATCTATTGAATATTATTCTCTTGAAGTTAAACATAGTAAATTCTTAGTTATGGAATTTGTTACCATTCAACATTTACTGCCCGGTTTCTGACACCACCATGACACTAAAAATATTTATGATATAACAACCCATCAAGCACCATAGCTAATTAATGTTTCATCATAAATAAGTTATTAAACTAAAAATATATTGAAAAAAAAGCAATTTATTCGCCTGCAATTTTTTTTCACGTGAGTGATTGCTATGATGATTAAATTTACAGCTATCAACTTAATCGTAAATATGTGAGTTAAGCTTACATGATGTATATGCCGTAAAATTTGGCATATAATGAGCACTTTTAACACAAAAAATAAGATTAAAATTTACGGGTGTGTGTTATACGCCGAGTGTAAAAATAAGAGTTTTAAAAATAAGAAAATATGGCCATAGAAAAAAATTAGTCCCCTTCGTACATCGGGATACTGTTTATTAATTTTTTTAAAAACAATGCATTCATTATGAATTTATAGGATTGCAGTTCTAAATGATTGTTTTCTAAAACTTAAAACTGTTTTCTAAAACCTAAAAATTAAAAATTGCAACTTGAAAGTAAAGGTGCGCGTTGTACACCATCTTTTACGTTAATAAAATTTGAACTAATGTGTATCATATCACTTTTTGGATATTTAAACATGGCAATAACTTAGACCACCTTAAAATTGTCTTTAACCAAAAAAATTGTAAAAACTTTTGCTTAGTGGACTAAAAAAGAGGGAACAAAATCTAATATAAATTTAAAATGAATATAAATCTGAGAATCAACCGGATAAAAAAAAATCAAAATTTCTCTACAAGAGAGAGATGAATAAACATGATTAAAACTGAAAATAATTGAAATTGCAAGATAACCAGACAACATAATTTAATAGGAAATATGAAAAATTAATGTATAAAAAATATAAAGGAATGGATGATATTATCAACATTGCTGACTTAGGACAGCTTATATATATAAAAAAAAATTATATAAAAGTGGTGTTGAACATGTTTTGTGGCCAGCCAACCATCCCTCTTTCTGTTAATAATACTGAACAAAAACCTATTGAAAATAATGGATAGGAAATCTAAATCCCTTATGAGAAAAAGGTAACTTAGCTAAAAATTGCATACAGAAATACAGAGCCCTCGCTAATTCTGAGTACAATAAATTATATGTATAACTTTTTCTTAAAAAACACAATTTAAAGGTTTTAAGAAAACTATACATATCTTCTGTATTACAACATTTTTTACAGTAGAGTTATCCTTGATGGGAGAGAGAGAAAATTTATCCCCGGTTAATGTACAACGTGTGGCAGTGAGAATGTATCACCTTGGATATAAGCAAAGATAATAATCAAAATCGACAAACAGAAAGAGATATAACATTGAGCAATATATGACTTTTATAATACAGTTATCAATAACATCCAACGATCTATAGATTGTAGATTAAATGTGGCTGGAAATATAGAAATTGACATGTTGTAGCACAATGTTAACGAGTGTATGAATTTGAATTCTGAAGAATGGACGATTATTAACATCTTACTATTGACCACAATTCATTTCTTTTACTATGGAGGTGCACCTGAATGACAATCAAACACCTTATTAATCTGCTTGATTGGAGAAAACTCAAGGGACACTAGCGGGCAGTAAAGTGTGTAAATACCTTTTGGAGTTTATTTGCAGGTACTGTATTTCCACTCAGTAGAAGAGTGTTCTGCTAGTGATTAACATTGGATACATTTTGAAGGAAACAAAATTTTACCCCTTGCTTCAACACACCATCTACAACTAGTTTGATCACTATAGAATCACCAATACCAACAACAACTATAAGATATTTAAGGATATTATATTCTGAAATATTAATGCCGTACTTTCGCGTGGTGGGATGACAGTGGTGGCCAAGTTCAGCCTGGTATCGCGTGGTATGTAAACGAAATGCCATCTTTGCTAAACAAAAATAATGATTCATTGGAGTCATGCATTTTGGTTGCATTCTTGGAAGGTAACTGACATTGCTGTTACGATACGATTCCTATGCAACGATAAATAACTGTGTCACGTGGTTGAGAAATGCATATGTTGTAAAATTTACAGGTTTGTTTCCTTACATCATATTGACCAAATGTGAAATAGTTGTGCATTCCGAATTTGTTACATACCTGTAGCATAAATACTTGATTTATATGTACCCTACATTTTACGTACAATTATGGAAAAAAAAATCCAATACCAAAAAATACTTGTGTTAGATAAACGAAATTTAGTAGGCTTGTTTATACATCTGAAATATGACATCAGTTCAGAGTTCGTGCTTCGCGCTTAAGTGTGGCACTATTAGTAACACTCAGAACTTGTAAATCAGGGTTGCTTTAAATGCGTGTTGTAAAGCTAGTGAGTGTTATTTGTCTGTGAAAGTTGACTCTTGAGTTGATGTTAGCCAAAAATGCCTTTAAGAAGACGAAGAAACCATTATCAACAGCTCACCGCGTTTGAACTAGGTCGTGTGATTCGGCTACGATAAGGTGGATTTTCTCTCAGTCATATTGCAGAAAGACTTGGCAGGAATTTGCTCACTTTGCATGATTTCTAGAAGAAATAGTCAAGAGATACTACTACCTACAGAAGACCGAGTTCCAGGCGGTCTACTGAGAGGGAAAACCGCCGTATTCAGCTTATGGCTTCGGCGCATCGTACTGCTTATGTGGCAGAAACTCGAGCTGTAGTTATTACCACAGTGACTCAACGAACTATTAGAAACTGGTTATTTCAAGGACAGCTCCCAGCCTGAAGCCTTGTAGCGTCTATTCCACTGACTCCAAGCTGTTTTTATTTGTGACGCCAGTGGTGTCAAGCCAAAGCTCATTAGGGAACAGAGTAGAGATCTATCTGTTGTGTTTTCTGATGCAAATTCTGCATTGGTGTCAATGATGACCGTGTGTTGGTCAGTAGGTGACCAGAGGAACGCTTGCAACCAAATTGTCTGCTGTCTAGGTACACTGGACCTACATCTGGAGTCATGATCTCGGGAGCATTCTCCCATGACAGCAGGAGCACCATTGTGGTTATCCCATTTTCACTGAATGCAAATATGTACGTCAGTCTGGTAATTAAGCCTATAGTACTTCTTCTCATGAACAGCATTCAAGAGGGAATTTTATAACAGGATAAAGCACGCCGTCACACCATTGTTATAACGCAACGTTATCTATAGAGTAATGACATGTTAACTTGACCTGCGATATCACCAGATAAGTCTCCAATTGGACAATGGGTATCTTTGAAAGAAATCTGCAGCATCATCCCTAACCAGAACTGATCGCCCCAGTATTGACACAAGTACAACAAGCACAGAGCTACATGCCACAATGTGATATGCGGCACCAGCATTAAACAATTCATCCACGCTTGAAGACTTGCACTGAAATTTCGGGAGGTTACACCGGCTATTAATGTAACAGAATTTTATATTTGGAATGCAATTTCTTGAGCTTAAATTAACCTGTGATCTTGAAAATTTAATCAAGTAAACATGTTAACAAGATAATTGCATTGTCCAAATTTTATTACTCCTCAATGATTTTTTCGTGATGTTGAGATTTTTTCTCGTTGGTGTATTTTTCAGCCATTCTTTCTTTGTGTTTTATATTCACTCCCATGCTGCGTTAATGAAATGGAAAAATAAATATTTTATACCCAGTAATACAGTTTTACTTCTCTTCGTAGAATAACATGTTTCTGTTTCTTAGAAACGTTGAATGCATCTTTAGACCTTTTGCATTCTAGATTTAAATGAAAGCTAAATTGTGAAATTTTTAAATTAGAGTGTGGGGTTTCTTGACTGCTATTCAGTTTATTAATAGGAATTAGAGATACATTTATTGCAACAAAAAGAATACTCTTTACCTAAAATTGTAGAAATTTATTTTTGATCAAATAAAATTCTACTTTGTTAACCATCTGTTATAATTATTTTGATTAAGCGTTAAAATCATTTAAAACCACAGAACGAAAATGAATGAAGATTTATTTGAAAATAAATGCTAATTTATTTTACAGGTCTAAATATCTATGAAAGCTGGTAAGTTTTTTGTTAAAGAAAGAATCCAAAAAATTTCATAAGATCCAATGTTTCTCATTTGTGGGTTAATCACATTTTGTTATCATTAGATTGCTTATAACAAAAATATTGAAATTCTTTCAAGCATGATAAGAATGACTAAAACACGTTCTGAAGCTGTTAACTTTTGTAGTTAATTAGGAAAAAATACAATGTTTACTATTAACCCACTTTACTGTCAGTTTGATTAGAAACATCATTAAGAATCAAACATGTTCTCAAAAACTGACAGATCAGGACATCAGTAACTTGAATGATACTTACATTGGCAGTAACACTTACGGAAGAATAATGACATTCTTTACCGTTTCATTTCAGGTGAAATATAAAAAAAATATTCACCATAATGATCGGGAAATGTAGTTCATTTTTTTTTCTTCTGTAATTTTGTCAAGGGATTTGTAACTTTATTTTGAATCCCAAAGGAAAATAAATCATACAAAAGACGTAAAAAATAGAGCACTAAGAGGTGTGGAACAAATGATACGTCGAAAATATTTGTAATTAACGTAAGCTAAGATTACATACTCCTTGCAAATGTCAGATAGATAATGTTTTATTTATTTATGCAAAATTTTATAATGTCAAATAATTTGATGTATTTTGATATGGAAAAAAAATCGGTTGTATAATGACATAAGAAATTCATCATTGCTGAATAAGTACAAAATGCTGTTAGCTATGATAAAGCATGCATGAGCTTTGGGGAACAAAAGTATGAAAAAGAAATAAATTAAATAAATAAATAGCTTTGTAAAATCTCTCAGCCTCCATTAATAATAACTAATAAACTGCAGTAACACTTTAAATATATACTCAGTTTACACACGCACAGACATTTAAAATATACATTTAATTAGTATATCATACTTGATGAGTTATTCACACAGATATCTGAACAGGAAAAAGGTCAATAAAGCATCAAATTTTTAGATAGAAGAAATCTACTCAAATGTGTTCCTTACATATTCCATTATAGCGGCGTTTCTAAAATTGTGGGTCGCGCCCCCCTAAGAGGGCTTGATAACTCTACAAACGGGGCGCGGCATACAAAAAATCGAAAAAAAATCATTTTTAATTCTGACTTTGAATTTTACAAATAAAATAGATTCTGGCATAATAAAAAATAAAATTAACATTTGTACTCATATAAAACACTTATAAATGTATTTTATAATTCATTAAACTATACTAAGTTAAGAACAAATTTAATAATTACCAGTGACCCCATGGGCTTGTCATATATAAATTATATACAAAAATTAACACTTATTTTGATAAATTGTACGATTTATAATTAATCCCTTACTGCCGATTGAAAGTTACGCGATTCGCTCCCCAATGCCCCCATTTTCAACGTGGGCGAGTGTATGTGATGTATTGGGGGAAGGGGAAGAAAATGAATAAATACGAAAATCCTCTGAAATAGGTAAATCCTTCGCAAACAATGACAATGTCCTTTTATTGCATTCCGAAGCCTTTGAAACAATTTTATGAATACCAGTGCACAGAAAAGATCATACTATGGAAAGACGTATATATACGTCCAGGACTATTAATGGATTGGCTGAGTGAGACGTTTATATACGCCTGTGGCAACTAAGGAAAATTCCCTGTGCAGTATTGTAGCTTTAATGTCAAAGTTATTGAATTCAATACATATTTATTTGTATGGAGGGGGCGCGATGAAAATTAAGGTTAAATATTGGGTCCTAAATATTGAAAGTTGGAGAAGCACTGCATTATAGCTTTTTTTCCCCATTGGAAGATATTTCATACACATAATAATCACAGAAAATAAACTAGGACTCATACAATTTCCCAAATCTTTATATAAGTCTGATTCTGTAAAAGTTTTATTGATTTTTTTGCAAGTGCGTTCGTATTTCAATTTTTACTTTACAGCTCTTAGCTGACGTATAAGTGTATTCATCATAAAAACTAGATATTAAAAACAAATATCAAAATATTTTCCTTTAACGTATTTAAAGGTTTGATTTTCCTTTAAATTGTTCTGAAGAGCATTTTCATCCATATTGATTTATCACAATTACTATTAGAAATATCTGTATTATAACTGATATCGTTCTTTATAAAAGGAGAACTATACTTAAAAGCTGTCTTTCCACTTCGCAAGCAGTTGCTTTTTTCTATAAATCCATTCGAAAAATGGGAAAGTTACAGAAAAGCTTTTCTAACTTCTAAGAAACCAAAATAATATAACAAAAATAAGATTTTGATCAGATACGAGTCAGCCGAAAAGTTATGTTTTGACATGTAGACTGCCGAGTGGTACAAATCAATATTTTAAATCAATATGTTGGATTGGTTTCGTTTCTTTTAACCTGATTGTTCTGAGATGTAACATTTTATGAAGAATTCCTTCTTTTCTTCCCAGAAGAAAAAACATGTTCTTTTTACCCTATTACCTCATTGAAAATTCATTATTTTTTCTGTATTTAAATATTTATTGATATTGGAAATTTTCTTAGAAACTAGAAAGAATATCTTAATGCTCAGTTTCTTTCAAGTTACTTGACTTTAGTTCCTTATGATTTAAGATTTAAAAAAAAATGTGCTGTATTTATGTAACTTTTTTATATTGCAGAACAAAGGAACCTAAAATATAACCTTAAAATAATGTTAGATTGAAGTCAAATTTTGTGAAAATGGTAAATGATGTTATTAATAAAAAGTTTAATTAATACAAACATGATCAAAATAGCCTAATGGTCATGGTCAGTGTACCATGGCAAGTGGAACACTTGTATGAGCCTTATTGCTGCTGAAGACCTGCTTTGTAGAGGGGATGATGCACGTTAAATCTATCGAGGTTTTAGATACTCCCGTTGGTTCAGAGAAGGATTGTCAACTCAGGTGTTGTCTTCTTCAAATGACCATTGTTCAAATTCACGAGGGCCTTTTCCAATAGCCCTCATGTTGCATCGATGATCCGGTCAGCTCTGGTTTTAGTACCATAGCCTCCAATGAACAGGTGTTAATGACTCATACTGTCCTGGTGTTTTGGGAAATATATCACCACTATTCAGCCCCTTGGGGGTGGTAGAGCACGATATTTGTCGTCTAATAACAACCTGCACGTATCTTTTTCTACCTTTGTAGTATAATTTGTGGTTGCTTGTGGACTACCATTACGGTATTTTCGGGTAGTTGTTTAAATATGAATTAATCCCCATATTCGAGAAAAAAGAATGAATATGATCCCGAATTCCAAAAAGACACTTGCCACACTCTATCTTCTCAATTTAATCTTGGATAATGATATCCACACAGATAGCGTAAAATCACAAAATAAATGTCTCTTTGAAGCAGCAACTCGAACAAGTTAAACTGAAGTACACAATGCAAAACTTACACAAAGCTTACACCAGAAACCCTCCGATATTCGTCTAATATATAATTCAAGTTATATATATATATATATATATATATATATATATATAACGTGAATTATAACGTAAACAATCTTGCATATATATATATATATATATATATATGCACGATTGCCTACCATGTCTGAACTTATTGGTTTTGATGATTGAATTCCTGCCTGCATATTCCTCTATAATGCTAATTTCTCAGTTTTACCTTTATTTTTAAACACCATTATATATATAATGCACAAGAGAAAAATGACAAACTATAATTACGTAGTAAAGAGTTTGAACTCCCTTAACTGCAATGTTTGTATGACATAGTCTTGTTCACACACAAAACCAGATTATTCAACAATAATAAATAAATTTCCCTTTCCTCAACGAGCATGTATGTGAGTTGTCTGGAACTTTCCAGGGAATAAATACCATTGCACCTTTAGGCACTTTCGAAAATCATCTCACAGATGATAAATGGGATTTAAATCAAACGTGGACTTGCCTAACTATTGGATAGACATCTTATGATCTTTATGAGGTCCTTGAAGATTTTTCTTGACCTATATAAGAACGATGCAGGGTGGCAAAATTTGAGCAAAAGCTATGACATTGACTGTGAGTTACAGTGATTGCAGATTTGAATTGCTGTGTCTTATATTTTTGATTTTTGAATGTGTGCTACTGGGTATTAATAAGTTGTGTTGATTGTTTTTGTTTGAAGAGATCTAATGTATTTAGTAGAGAGTTCTAGATTAAATTTAGTATTATTTTTTTTAAGATCTGCGTGCTATTTACATTTTATTTACTCTTAAATTGTAATGCCCATAAACTTCATAATATATATATATATATATATATATATATATATATATTTAAATTTAACATTGAATATACATAGAATCTTCGATTTATTTTTGGTAAATGTGCAATGTATGTCAAAGGTAAACAGCAGATTATTTGTCTACTGATCAATGTGTATTCAAAGTTTTTTCTTATGATAATCCGTTGCAGATTTCCTACAGTAAAAACATTTTTTAAAAGATTTTTCTCGAAAAAATTTCCATATGTATCACTTAGAAACAAAATAAAGACAAAAATCATGAAAACCGCTGTTGACTGACTCCAACAGGAAAATAATATTAAATATGAATTAATATATTCAATCACATATTTCTTCAACTTAGTTCGATGCTAACCTAATCTGGTCACGTCCCTCTACAAGTAGGACACACGTTGACAGAGTATAAAATACATCTCAGAAAATAAAGCATTATTGTTCTAAGCTTTCCCCAGAACGAATTCGTTCACTGTGTATACAAACACCAAAAAAATAAATGAGTTGTAAGAAGAAAATCCAGAAATCCGAAATCTAATAAAGGTTTTTTTGACTATTTGCCAAGAAGATAGATGTATGGCGTGACGGAAATTTCACTTGCCAGCATTCCTCTAAAACACAAATAAGAAGCACATGCACACACACAGCCTTGCACATCGTCTACAATGGAACCGTTGCGCAAAGCTGTAACATATATGCAAATGGACCCATGACGTCGAATATAAAATGAGGTTTTTATTTCTTGTTAGAAGAGCTATAAAGTTTGAGTGAGGAACACGCAAGCGAAATATTTAAATGCTCCTCTCTTTGATATGTTAATGAGAAAAGAATAAAGTTTCGCCACCCTTGACTTATTATTATTTTTTTATACATTTTGGTTTTGCTTTTTTTTTCAGAGCTTATACCGAAAGGATGCAGTATTGAAGTGGAATAATAGGGGGTCCATTTTTCCGTGGAAAGTTATGATAGGTTGCAGTGATTGATTATGTGTGAAGTACTGATCGATCTTTTCATATGCATTGCACGATATCCTTGTGCCATCTGGAAACAGTTGCACTTAATGGTTTTGACATGAGGGGGGTGATGTTTTTCCTGGAACTTAAATGACTTAAGGAAGTAAGTGAGGTGGTTTTGAGTAAGCTACATCGACGCATAATAGAATCTATTGTTTCGATTCGTTTATGGAGGTCCGAAGACCTCCATGCAAAGTTTTATAAAAATGTTGATTTAAATTATGTGAACATTTGAGCCAAGCCTATAGATTCTTTCGTGTTTATAAGTACCTTCAAATACCTATTAGATGAAGCCTAGCAATTTATTGTTATTTCACAGTAGTATCTGGTATGAAATATTATATTTATTGCCCTAATTGCTAACAAATTATATGAGTATCCTACTTTTCAGCTTTCCCCCTCTTGTTCTGTCTAGGGAACATTGAATACGAGCTGTAATTTGTTTTAGATTACAATTAATTGCACATTGTTTGTTTATTGCAGATTCACTACTATAAACTGTAATTTCGAATAATATTTATTCCAGGTAATCAACTGTGTTTTGTTATAATTTAAAAATAACATTTATCGTAGACTAACTACTATTTATTATGGGAACTGCAATGCGTTTTAATTTTTGTAAGATCCGTGCTGCTCAATTCCAAAAGGATGTATTGCAAGTTTGTTTACCATCAATTTGTTAACGTCAAACCTCATAACATATATAGCAACAGTAATATAAAATCAGATAGCAACGTTACATACTGCAATTGAATGAATAAAAATAAATCTGTGGGAAAATTATCGTTTCTACGGTCCCAAATGAAATAAATAATTACCTCTTTTTATAAAGTTTGAATTTCCACATTGGATAGGGAAGTTGCTCTTAAAGTTAATTTTTTTAGGGATTACCAAGAATATATGGAACTAGTTGCCAAAGGGATTTTTTCTCAGCAAAATATTTTATCAACTACATAATTTTAATGACTTTCACCAACAAGAAATGCGAAAATTTTCTAATATACATTACATGATATAATATGTTTCTATATCTTAAGCGTAATTTAAAATCCTCATAGGAGATGGTGAATTGGTTATCTGCCGTTTTAAAGGAATTTGTTTTAATACAACCTATTATGCATAACAATTTGTTTATGATAAATAAATAAATAAAAAATGGATATTTACAATCCATTCTGAGCAAAGTGTGCATTGTGATTGAAAACGACTTGTTTAATGAATTGCTAATTCAGTACTATGACTTCATTGAAAATGAGTAAGTAAATCAAATAACAAAGATTAAACTTATTGGCAAACATATTTATATGTACACAAATTTATCAAAAAAATCGTTTTTTTAAGTACAGTAACTTCCATGCAATATAAACTTAACACAGAAAGAAACTTAATATCTTAATTCATGGAATAGAAAGAGCTTAAATGTAAAGTAAGGGCATAAGATCATTACAAAAATGCATGGAACGAAATAAAGAATAGCAGCAATATAAATATTAAAGAAAAAATTTATTTCCATGTATCAGTAAAAATTTTCATGTCTTATTAGACTTAAGAAAATATGTTTTGAGTTAGAAATATCTATTTAAGAAACGTGTATTTAATTTCAATCTCAGTTCCATTTATTCTTTCTCAGTAAATAATGAAAGTAGAATAAACCAAGCATGAAATCGAAGCGAAATTCGCAAGAAACTTTGGAAGCTCAGTTAATAGGATCTTTCTTATCTAAAGACAATATATACTCCATATTCGTTCAAAATAAATGTAGATGCTAATCTAGATTTCACTCCGGCTTTAAAAATTGATTTAGAGCTATGAGAAATGGATTTATTTACAAATGGAAAATACAACGTTTAGTTTCTTACACAGAATTGTGTGATACTATTATAATATGACTGATATTAAATTGAATGTTTAGCACTAAAAACAAAAATGAAAGCGATGAAGAAAATATTTTTAGTTTATTTTATCTTTAAAACCTATTACATTGGAAACATTTTACTTACACATATCGCTTTCGAACATCCATAATCCTGGGTATCTAGAGATGAACTACAGTGTCACCTTTAATAATTTTATTGTGAATAAATACATTGTAAAAGCTACGGAATTTATTTTAAAGACAACTTTCGTTAAGTCACCGGCTAGGGTGGTGTATTTCATTCGACGCTGATCTTGTACGCCAAAGGTTGCAGGTTCGACCCCGGCCCAAGTCAATGGATTTTCATGATGCAAAAAATTGACAGTATTCATGTGACATGAGTTAGTGAATGAGTGAGTGAATTTTACGTCGCACTGTTCAGCTACACGAGGGCTTTTGGCGAGGGACCGCGTAATTTTGAACCATGGTCAAGTGACTAACACAACATCTGAACTGGCCATCTCTGGGGAGGAAACTGAGTGTCAAAATTACTCTGGGTAATTGGTATACCACCTATATGGTGTCACACTAAAAAGAGATACCAGCTCTCGGGGAACATACTAGGTCTGAAATAGTAAAAAACAAATCCCAGCTCGATTAAAAAAAAACTTTCGTTAAATCATACTGCAAAAAATTTATAACACAATGAAGTATATGTTTTTATGTTTAAAGTTTAAAAAAAAAGGGACTGTCGATATTTTTTCAAACATTTCTTCTAAAATTAATTACAATGATCTGATTTCATTTGATATTATTTTCATTATGCATTTAGTCATTTGAATTTTTCTTTCAAAAGAAATCTTATCCCACAGTAATGATTCTCAAACTGTAGTGCAAGATTCATGGGGGGAGGGGCGCAATAATCCTAAAGGGGGGAAGCAAGCATTTCAAAAAGTTGAAAATAAAAGATTATTAAAAAAATTTTTACTTACTGAAAGGAAGCAAAAAAAAATACATTCTGGCATAATAAAAAATAAATATACATTTGCACTATTATAATGTACTTAGAAACGTATCGGTATTGCATAATATATTTGATAATTTATGAGTACTAAATGAAGAAGAATTTTAATAATGACTACGCGCTCTAACTTGTCATGCAAAAAAAAGTCTTTCGGAGGAAGGTTTTATATGTTAACACTCTAAATTCTTCTATATTTAGCTGAGAATGGAACAAGGCGTAGCATTTACACAAGTTTTAAGCGGAAGTCCAATAGGTGCTCAAATTTCCACGAGAATGTCAGATGTGTCGAATATAAGATAGAGAGAAACATATAGACTAGACTATTTTTTAATGACATTTGTACTTAAGAAATGGATGATTGAAAAAATAAATATTTAATTAAATTAAAAATTACTCGCAATATGTTCCAACTTAAAAGCTAGAAGGGAAAAAGTAACACAATGCATATCCAAATTACCTAAAAGTAACTTACTTAAAATATTTGTTACTTAAAAAGTAACATATACAAAATTTAATATTTATTTTGGTAATTAGTACAGCTTAAGCTTTTAGATTCTAAGTACATTATTATCGTATTCAATACATTGTTGTTGTATAGAGGGAGGCGTGATGAAAATTGTGATTGAAAACTGTAGCACCAATTTTGAATGTTTGAAAAGCACTGCCGTAGAGTATTTACTATGATTGATATCCAATAATTTTGTTGCATAATAGGAACAAAAACATCCATACTAACAAAAAGCCTTTTTCTGAATAATTGAATTGCTTGTTTGGAATAATCGTGGAAAATTGTCACCAGAGTTGGCCTAATACAATTAAATATTAACAGAGAAGAAGGCAAAATGCAAGATCAAAAACTGAATCAATTTTCGTATTACTTATACCTTGTTTTACCTAGTAGAAAATTTTGATTGTAAGAAGGACTTAATTATATTCCTTTCTGGATACGCATTACAAGAGACTTCCCTTTTTGGCTTTCTGACTCTTTTGAAAGTTTAATTAAATTGTGCTATTTTTCCAGATTATGACTGAGGATTAAAATATGTGCTTAAAACACCTTTTGTCTTCCTATTTTACAGGCTAATAAAAAAAATGGAATAACTAATTATTTCAGTTTATTTTGCCAGATATGGAAAGAAGTAAAATAAAAGAAAAACATTTATTTGAAATTTCCATATTTTTCGAATATCTTTTGAAAAAAATAGTTCTAACTTTTAAAATTATTTGAAGATTTTTTTTAAGAAAATCGTCAGCTTATTTTGATGTATTAGGATTGGGAATTTCAAGTAACATGCAAGTTCCATCTTTCTCTTAACCAATTGCAGTAGTAATTATTTTTATCAAGATTCTAATGAATAATATATTTTTTTTTCATTTTACTACTCATTATTGCTTCAGTGTTAATTTTTTGTGAAAAGGATTTATTTGAAATTAGAAAAAAATGTACCTAGTGTTGAGATTTAATGGGAAAAAAATTGTACTAATGAAGTCAAAAATATACATATGGTATATTGGATTAAATGCAAAATCTTCTAATAAAAAGAATACTCTATCGCGGTTATCGTACTGTTTATTAATATTTAATACTTATGAAAAACTTTGTCATGTATAGTTCGGGTGTATATATACACTACTGTTTCCTCAAAGAATGTTTTTATTCTCTCCTGTATTATACATAAAATTTAACTGTAGCGATATTTACGGAGCTAAAAATTTCATCAGTTGTATACTTCAAAATGATTTATGTAAGTAAGCCTTGGAAAAAATGCTAATGCAAGAATAATATGGGACCTTTCTTTATAGAATAAGTAGGAAATGTGTATGCAGTTTTTACAGTAAATAACTAAGCTATAACCATTCATTAACAATTAAAAGTATTAAACACATAAAATTCCGAAAGCAAATGATATTATTTTCAAGTAAATTTTTTTTGATTCAATGATGTCTTTAAATTGTTTATGAGTTTGAATATTTGGCAATTTTCTTACTTCTTGCATCGGAAAAATTGCATTCTCCTACTTTTCCCATAAATTGCATTTGATTACAAGTAATCGCAAACCAAGTCAAATTTAAAATACCATCTATCTTTTTCAGATAAAGCTGATAAATGAAACAAAAACTAAACTTGTAATATAGTTTCATAATTGTCTTGTATATGTGTTACGATAACTGGTATAAATTCGAATATAATAAATTGCATTTACAATTGATCTTAATATTCCTGTAGCTTTATTGGGTCAAATAAAAACTCATCAATCTTATTAAACACACATTCTTTACGGTACAAACTCTAAGGTAACAAAATGCAAATTATAAAATCATACAACGAGCTCCAAGCTGGAATTAAAACCATAGAACTATTATTTTCCACACATTCTTTTTTTAATCAGTTACATAAATAGTTATCATTTAAAAAGTAAAACAAATTATTTTTTTAAGTATTATACCGTCGGCATATTTCGTCTAATAAAAATCCTTGCCAAATGCCGTGATGAGCAACCAATATTGGAAACCATTCTCATGCATTTTCGTACGCAATAATAATAACGATGGCAAATTTTGGCGACATTTTTTGGATTGGCGACGTTTTCTTATTTGGTGAAAATGGTCAACAGTATAATACGTAAGATCCAAAGATTTATATACTCAAACAAATCTTAATTAAATAGTTATAACTATAAAAATATTTACGTATAAGGAAATAAAACATTAAACTGCTGAAAGATATTTTATCATCAAGAAAGCTATACACATGAACATTCTTAAGCAAATCGCATTGCTCTCATTTGTTAGACATTATAAAATGAATATAAATATATCTTTCTCTTAGAATAATTATTATAAAAGGGAACACATTTCCTTAAAATATCTTGCAATATATTAAGTCTACAGAGCTGGGAAAAGCAGAATACACTCTCTTGCAAAGTAATAAAATGATTTTCATCACCAAAATAAACGATATCCCAAAAGAGCAAAGCGTTGATGTGATTTATCGTTGAAAGAGCTACACATACTATCCAAATTATTCTATTTCATATGAATTATAACGATCTTTTTCTTCGTTATGGCTAGAAAGTGCATGTGTATAATGTCTCACTATTTTAAGAAATTGAACAAAGTTAAAGTTTGTAACAAATCTATTTGAAAGCAATCATTAGCTTAGTATACCTCCTAAGTACAGTTAGATATTACTAATGGGATTGTTAAACCGTCTAGACGGGGTTCATGGATATAATTTATAATAGTATTTCACGAACTAAATATAAAAGTCAAATTAGCTTTCTAAATGCTTGAAAAATACATAAACACATTTCAAACCATAATTACACTAGATCTGATCAAATTACTCTCTTCGTTCCCGAATTTGTTTTTTAAATTTGCTTAATTGCCCTGTATTTTATTTTGAATAATTTATTTTGAAATTTAATAACCTTCTATGAATTATTAGATAATATTGAAATACTTGTATAGCGAAAATGCATTCTGTAGTAGCTGTTTAATAATTTAAACTTCTATGAGATTAATTACATTTTCTGTATGCGTTTTACATACATAAAAAAGTGTAACAGGAATTTTTTTTTAAAATATTGAAATCTCAAATCAGACATGTCTTTGATTATACTTAATATGCTAAAGTGAATATATGAAGAAAAAGCTCTGATAATACATAATAAAGGACAAATACTTCTGTTTGAAGAAAATCAGAATGATTAGATGGTAATTTGTTAAATAATAAGCAACCACAACATTGTTATAAATATAATTTTTTTCATTAAACTACTTCATTTTTGGTATTGATAACAGTTTTCAGTGTGTGTTTCAATATGAATAGTTTAAAAATCCCAAGAAATTTGTTTTTCTACGTTTTTTTTAATTAAAATCTATATTAGAGTTTGAAGAGGGGATTATATAATAATAAATGAGCACAAATTTTGATTTGCTTTTCAGCAGTAAAAATTCAAATGAAACTTTAGAACTGACATAAGTTTTACATAATTGAACGAATAATTTTTAAATCGATTTATTTTCTTATTATTAAGAATTGAATAAACGTTTATTTCCTAATATTAATGTACCTCGCTTATAGAAACACTTTAAATTGATGAAAGCTTATTATGGCAATCAAAATTTTATTTCTAAATATGTTTAATTTAAGGAATGTTTACATTTCAATTCTGTAAAGAATTAATATTATTTAAATGCGCATGCATATTTTACCTATTGCTTACATTTTTCTATCTAACGATTATAAAAGTACAAATTGCTAAAAGGAATTGTTTTATTTATTTTAAAATTTATTACTTTTATGTTCTCATAGGATTTTTATGGAAAATGGTAACCTAAAAAACTAACTCAATTTGCATCATAAGCATTTACTTTAAGTAATAATACAGATGGGTAGGATGCATTAACAACGCATATTATGCACTTAACGCATATTATGTACTTTTCGCATATTATGTGGTAGCATTTCATTAAATTTGAATTTTAGAGATATTTACCGTTCTTTGTATGATTCAGAAAGAAGACATAATCAGTAATTTTATTGTAAAACAACATTTTAGATAGGTTCTTAAATTTTAATTTATTTAAATTTCTAATATTATTATGAATTAATCAAATCTGAAGTTTTTATGTGTGATTTTCTAGTTCATTTGGCACACGTTCATAACAATATAGTGTTAATAGACAATGTACGTATCGAAATTTCAATAATTCCCTCGGGATATTTTCTGCTTCGATGCAATGCAAAGGGGCTAATGTGCGTTAAATCTATCTCGGTCCAATGTCCACATGTTGGCGCTGTGTTGAAATTAGGAGATTAAAATCCCAGCTCAGGAGTCATTCCTATTATACGACGTCCTTCGCCAAAAGCCTTTGTGTTTCTTCTCAATGTAACGCTATTTAAAATCAAATCAATCAACCATGTGGAGAAAACTATTAACTCAAAAAAAACTGTGAAAGTGGCATGTATGCTATGCAATTTGTGTGCTTTTGTTTTGTTTACAAAACGAAGGTCATTTGCCTCGGAGTCGAAAGCATTGAAATTGATCACACAAGAAGCTAAAATTGCTTGAATGGGAAAGAATTATTCCCTTAATTACAGATTAAAAGCTACACGATTCGTTCCCCAGTGCCTCCCTTTTTTCACATAGGAGTATTAATGGGGTGTGTATTGGGGAAGAAAGCATAGGCACATATAACAGCGTTTCTCAAACTGTGGAGCGCACCCCCGTAGGGGGGCGGGATAACCCTACAGGAGCGGTGGACGCAAGCTTGTCGAAAATAAGAGATTAATTAAATATATACATACATATACTAATTTTCTGAAAGGAAGCAAAAAAAAAATACATTCTGATATAATAAATAATAAAATACCTATGTACACCTATTTATACCTATTATACTTATACATATTGATACTTATAAATTTATCTGTAGAGTACAATAAATTTCATAATTAATTTATACACATTAAATTATGAGCAGGTATAATAATTACTACTGACTTCCTTGAGATTGTCATATACAAAATTTAATGTATCTTGACAATTTATGTTATTATAATTACAGTCGTATTGTAACTTCAGCGTCAAAGTAAAAAAATATTGCATTCAATACAATGTTATTGTATGGGGGGGGGCGATGAAAATTATGATAGAAAATTGGGTCGCCAATATTGAAAGTTCGAAAAGTTCAGGCATGCAATCAAAGTTTTCTCTGAAGTGAGTAAATCATTCGCAAACACTGTCAAGGTCTTTTTATTGCCTTCCATAAAATTTGGAATAATTTAACAGATAGCAGAGCAAAGAAAAGAATTGTATTTCGGAAAGACGTGTGTATACGGCAGGGGTACTAAATACACTAATTGAGCGAGACGGATATATACGCCGTCGGAAGTCAAGGAGTTAAAGAAATAAAGCATTTTTAACATCTGTCAATATAAGAAATACTATGACATGCTTTGAAAGGATTTCTAATAAAACCATAAATAAAATACATTTCAAAACGAAATATATTTTCTCTGTAAATTAATAAACCTCTTCGTATTTAAAAAAAAATACTTACAAGCTACAGTTCATGGGACTTAATTATAGTCGGAAACACTTTTATGTCAATTAAGACATCAACTCCCAAGAGAGTAAATAGTTGCACAGCTTTTCAGAAGTTAATGTCCTTTATGATTAAACTATTTTATCCAGTCAAAAATTGTGCTCTTGAGCAAATTTGTTGCCAGGAAATGTGTCAATCTTCGCCAGTTATTATTCCATTTGGGAGCAACTCTTCTCTATAACTCAACTTCGTGTAATCTATTTAAAAATAGCTATTGATCTTAACACCAATGCTTCTGTTATGAAGACAGTATTCCATCCTTCCTCGCCATGAATTAATTTAATAAATCATCGTTCCAAGCTGCTATCGAGTTAAATTGCAGGCCATTAATTATCTCCATTGTTATCAAGTGCTTGTACGCATCTACTGAAGCTAGAAATTTATAGGGTCCTGAATATTTGACCGTGATAAGTAGAATGGACCACGTAAGCTGCTACACCAAAGTTGAACAAAGTTAGTGGTGTGAACCATTTCGATAATAAACAAAAAATGTGATAAACTATACATATACAATAATAGCTCATCTTTAAGATTATAACTTTACAATGTGTGAACACTAATTGTATTTTTTAATTCCGAAATAATATTACTGTTGAATAGTAAATTTTATTTATTTTTGGTTTTTGCTTAATAATGCACATTTTATGATTTTAGGAGTAAGCTTTTTGCTATGGATAAACGAGCAAAAGAATAATGATGAATAAATAAATAATTAAGTTAACAAAATGATCAATCAATGGAATTTTGCAACTAAAATAAAAATGAATAAAATACTGTTTTTAAAGAATCTTACGATTTGCACAGGAAAATATTTCTTAAAGCTGTTTTTCACTCTTTAAACTTATCAAATTAAAATTCACAAAATTATACTGATAAGTATTATTAATAAGAGCTTATGTTTCTTTTTCTTGCTGTTATTCTTAGAAATTTGAGAAAAAATATAGATTATACATATGCGAAAAAGTTGCACACATAAATAACGAAGTAAAAATTTTTAACTAACTCCGTAATACTTACAGGCTTTAGTAATAAATTCAGAATGTTTTACTTTCAATACTAGCAGGCCATAACTAGAATATTCATTTGATTTATAACTGATAAATAGTCCCTAAAGAGAAAAGAGGACTTAAAGGAAAATTATTTTCTTGGACTGATTGCTCTTAAAAATATATGTTGAATTTTCATAAATAAAACCTTCTAATGCAAGACGATTGCTCTAATAAAGCATGGGAAAATTCTTATGAGTACTGGTTAAAGAGCGCAGAAAACGGAAAAGTACGCATGCGTAGGTAATGTTATTAGTGACGTAATTGGGTAATGGGAGGAATGTATTACGAATATTGTAAGCACAGTGAGTTGAATGTGTATTAGAAATTCAGGTTATATGTGTAATTAGTGAGCTTATACATATTTCAAATGTTACAAAAGTAAGCAGTATGGATCAATGGTGGTAACTTTATTTAAAAGGCAGATTTATAACTGAAAAAAAGTTAAAAAAAACTGTGATCGTTTATTTCCGAAGTGCGTAAATGGTTTCAAGCATTTGGAAAAGTCCAGGTTAACCACGAGTAATAACAGATACATTAATAACAACTATTTAGTTTCTGTAACCACTATATAATGCAACGATGTGTGATAGAAAGCTGCTTTCAGAAACTGCAATAAACATGGCAGGTCTGAGAGGTAGCTGAGCGGTCATAGTCACGAACTCATGGCTTGCGTTGTCGATTCATGAGTTCGAAACATCGTCCCAACGAAGTCCCATCTTGGATAGGTGTTAATTAACATTAACTCTATCTGGTCTCAATGTTTTAATGTTGGCATGGTGTGGGAATTTGAAGAGGAAGGTTCTAGCTTAAAATTTGTCCTTGTACTTGGTCATGTTACAGAATTATGAGATTCATTGCCAGAAACCCTCGCGTTGCTTCGCGTTGCGGCCTAAATTAAAATCAAGACAAGTAACCGCGGAAAGAAGACTGTTACGCAAAATTTTCTGAAAGTGGCACATATATCAAACGTCCAGATGTATGCGTGCAATTGACTGTATTGACTTGAGTGCAAAAGGAATCCCGTTTGCAATGAATTCAAAGCACTGAATTTGAACAGACAATCATTGTAATGATGTTTTCCAATGAAATACGATTCAGGTTATAAAATGGATCACCTTCTGAAATAATTTTTAAAGAAAATGTACATTGCATTACCGATCAAATAACATTACAAAGCCAGATCAATATCATAGATGCGGTGGTATGGGTAAGCATAATATATGATGGATACACGGACCTTCAGGTCTTCAGATGAGGTTCTGTTAACGAAACAATGTGTTAAGATGTGACTCTAAGACCTCATGCTAATATTTTTAAGATATAATGGATATGTATTGATTCCACACACTTTTTAAATCTACATTGAGGAATACCCTAAGAGCAGAGATAGCAAATGAATACTATAACCAGTCTTAAATCAAATCGAGTAAATTTGGGATATGCTTGGACAAAAAGTTTTCAGCTTGTATGTCTACACCAAGAGATATTTCTGAATTCAAAAGTATTCTTCTATATTTATGTCGGAATTTTTCACCGAAACTGATCCATGCAATTGTTTGCAGCATGAAACATCGCTGCGATGCTTGTATTGATAAATTAGCAGCTACGTAAAATGTCCAGTAATTTTCTTTCTTCTCTTGCAGCGACAGGCGATGCTAAGATTTTTCGCCATTTTATATGTGTTGCCAAAATTATGTAATGTATTTATTTTATGCATGTTTCCTTTAATCCTTTTATTTGTTATAACATTCTGACTATGACAAATTTCACTAAATTTTTCTTTTCATTTCACACCGTACTGGAGGAAATAGCCGTTATTTTTGACTTTTGAACACACACACACACACACACACACACACATATATATATATATATATATATATATATATATATAAGTATGAATTATGAAGCTATAAGATAAGTGTTTGCCAAATAATTTCTTTCCTTTCCAAATAGGTTTTGCAAGAGACAATTTCGATTAGTTTAATTAAAAGTATTGATTAAAAATAGCCAGGAAATAGTTAGCGAATAAAACTTGAAGTTACTGCACTAAATAAAGAAAGCATATTATTAGCAAAGATCGCTATAAATGTTCATTAGAATATTAATTTTTGAGCATTTTCTTAATTGATTTCAAATTATTATTACCTCATTTATTTGGAAACATTTCTTGAAAATTTTAATAATCATTTAGAAATATGAATATATATATATATATATATATATTCCCTAGAAATCTCTATTAAATTCACAGTAAGGAACAAGTCGATTTATCACAATTAGAACTGCAGTTATACTTAGCGATAATGAAAGAATAATTAATTACAAAATACCTCCTACATTTCATGCACACACATAATTAAAAATCTAGACTTCGATAAAATTCATTTTAACAAACATTTAACAGTAAAGACTTTTAATTTGCTTAGTTTATTTGTTTCAATTACTAAAATTGAAATTATTTTTCTCTTGCTAAAAATGCTTCCCTTTTTTTATTCAATTACGAGTAAATATTCATCCTTTAATGTCTGACTTTGGAAAGGTTATTCTCTGATGAGCTAAGCATAGAGCTTGAAGAATAACAGAACTGCATATTGCTAATAATAATCTGGAGGGTAATTCACACTTAGGGCAATTATGGCAAATGTGTTTAATCAAGAATATCGATTTCCTATGCAATTATCAAACAATTCTTTGTGAATATTAAAGCTTTTTTTCTGTATCTACTTTTTCGATAATTAGGAGCTAATCCTAGGGGAAATTAGGGCCTTTATTTCTGATCCTGCAGTAAGAATTGCGTCATTATTTTTGACTTATTGAATAATGGGAACGAGATTCGAAAAGGTACTTTCTTTGATTTCAGTTTAATTTTCATTTCCGAAAGAGACTGGTTGAATCCGCTTTAGAATAAAATTATTGATGGATTATGGTATTAAGAGAATAAAAATTAGTGTATTAAAAGTAAAAAAAAGAAGTATAAATAGCTTCGACTTATGTATAATGACTTCAAATTTAAACCACTAGGGCACTGATCGAGTTTTAAAAGTAATTGTTTCATTGCGCGAAATAAATAAATTTTACGTGAAAATAACGCGTATGTCTCAGTTTTCCCCCCAACAGTGTATTGTATTTCAATTTTTATAAATATAAATTATGAGTATCAGGACATGCTCTAAATAGTAAAAGGCCCTTAATAAATCTTTGTTTATGAAATATATATATTTAAATATTTCCAATAGAGCTTAGATCTTTTTGTCATTTTAATAAATATATTTTAATCATTCTGTAGAAGTAAAAAATATTTTTTTAGTAATTTTTTTTTCCGTCTCATTTAAATTGGACATGAACTTTGAGATCTCATAATACATGCTTATGTTTAGGTACAATTTTTTTTAAATGTTTCTTATATGTGTAAAATATTTTTTTATTTATATATGAAACAATACATGAAATATGGTGAACCTTATTTTTGTAGTAAAACATTAAGAAAATTGTAAAACTTTCTAATTTAAAAATTTCTATTCCCCCACAACTTTTTTTTTATACATAAAACTATTTTTTAAAAACTATGATTTACTTAGACTAAAGTAAATAGGATCACTATATGCACAGGTATTCTGTATAGAAGTATAAAAAATTTGGAACACACACAATATAGATCAATAGCTTTTTTTAATAATGTATCTAAAAGAAAAAAAATTATGTTTAATAGAAAAAGTGAAAAAAACTCAGCACTTTTGTAAGCGTTTGTTTACATATTTGTCAATTACATTTTTTTATATTTTAAGGTTATTTTAGCAATGAACGTATAAGTGTTGAGCAGTTTTAGATTCAGAAAAATATGCATAATTTTTAGTACTAAAATTGAAAAATCCATTTTTTAAATGTTTATGATGTTTTGGTTCCTTTAAAAGCGTTTTCTTATATTTATATTTGTTTACTTTCATCAATCAATGAATTTTTGTTCAATACTTAAGAAAGAAAGTAAATACATCTGAAGGAAAAACTGAATGCTCTTAAAATCAACTGATCTAATTTTTTTCAACTTGTTTTAAATAAGGTTTCATTCACATTATTTTGTATCTTCATTAATTTGATTGTGTAAATTATTCCTTATCTTTTTTTTTGTAACTTCAGTGTATTGATTCTGTTACGCAATTGTTTATTGTATGATATGTTTGTTTGTCCGTGTAACTTATTTGTTTTTGTTATTTTATTATTTCGTAACTTTTGTTTAGTCTTTTATTTTTTTATTTTATTCAATTCCTAATATTAGTTCACGCTCTCCTTATATATATATATATATATATATCGTTAATAAAATACTTTCTATTCATCCCTTCATGTTCAATACATTTTTTGAAACTTGTAGTGGATAAACTGGATGTTAATAGAGTTTCTGTAAATATTAATTCATTAATTAAATTTAATTAATAATTAGTAACAAAAATATTAGTACAGCAGCATATATAGAAATAAACATTTTTAGTTGTGTCTCAGTAGCGCAATGAATAGCGCTCTGGACTAGTAACCCAAAGGCCGGTGGTCCGAATCCCAGCTGGGATGGTCTACTTTCTGAGAATGTGATTTGTTGTTGTTGTTTCTCGTATCCATGTCAAACGAAGCTAAACCAAGTCCATGATCTCCTTCCCTCTCAAAAAGTCCGACACCATTAGAGGGTTCTCATGCAAATCTTTTGTAAGCCCCAGACAGTCAAGAAGGTGTTCTGGAGATGCCTTGCAGGCAGAGCACCAAACACAAGTAGGAAAAACTTCGTTTCCATTTTTGAAAGTCAAAGTTTGGAGGTGGCCACTGCGGAAACGAGTTAAAATAGTTTGTTTCTGCCTTCTGAATTGAAGGGAAAGAGAACCACCACACACACAGGGCGATTAGCCTCATGCTAATGATGAGTACTAGTAATATAGTTGATTGATTGTTGTTAATGTAGGTGGAGAGCAGTTCTGAATAGGTGAGAGGGGCCGAGGTCTTTGTGGGTTGAGCTGCGCCTTTATTTACTAGGGTGTCAGCAATATCATTGCCCGCGATGTCAATGTGGGAAGGAGCCCTTTGCAGATGAATCTCGAGAGAATATGAGAGACGTTTTAGTTTCTCCAAAATATAGCCATTCCTGAGTTGTCAGTCGTCTTATGCCAATTAGAAAGATGTTGTATGGCATAACGACTGTCGGATAACATCGAGATGCTGCTCGAAACAGAAATTGATAGTGCCTCTTTAAGACCTGTATTAATAGCAATGAGTTCACTGCGAAATACAGAGCAACCATCAGATATTCACAGTTTTATGTGGATGGAATTGTTCTGCTATTTAATATAAATAGCAATGCGAATGAGAGTGTTCTTTCATGTTGTCAACAGTAAAGATAAGAATTGCATCATCATGAATGTTACTAATAATTTCAAGAGCAAGTTGCCTAAGAAATTCAGGGGATCTGAAGTTTTGTTGACATGGGCTGAGAGGCTCGGGTGGTAATGTACCCCTTGGAGGCCTTCGGATGAGTTAATATAATGGTTCAAGTGATGCCGATCAAAAGAGGGGAAAATCATATTGTCACTTATCACCTGACTATAGGGGCTATTTCTCTTCAGCCTTTGGTTGTTACTCCAATTCTTTCGAAATTTTGATGTTTGATTACGAGGATTATAGAAGAGGGAAGAAATGTGTTATAATATTTCACAAGTTTTGAATTTCTTCGAACGCTGAGGGGCTGCAAATCAGCCTCAAAAAGGACAATGCCACTAGGACAACTGCAACAAGGCCTGTTAAAATACGAGAATGTGATTTCTTTTTTACTATTTACTTGTATTAGAATAATTAAATTTAATTAATGAATAAATAGTAACAAACAAAAAAAGATAGTCCAACACCATATATAGAAAGGAAAATCACTTTCTATTTTGTGACTTAATATTGTGATTCTGTCATATGTACACACATGGATAAAAAAAACTATCGCACCAAAAAGGAGCCATCAAAATGAAACGAAATTTTACATTCGTAATGACTACTTTCATGTAATTAAATGATTAGAATATAAATGGACAAATATCACTTATTTCAGAGAAAAAGGCAAAAGAACGGAGGATTTAATACCCTGTTGAATCCCCTCTAGCACGAATGCATGATGCGATACGATCGGGCATTGAGGCTTCCGATTATATATAATGCCTTGAGATATTTCGTTTCATATTTGCTGTAAACTTGCTTCTAGTTCGTTCAAACTCGTGGGATGCCCAACTAACCATCCCAAGTGATCCCGCATATGATTGATTGGAGACAAATTTGGGGATCCGGCATTCCAAGAAAGGATAATAACAGTGCAGAGACAGTCTTGTGACACCTTTGTCGTGTGAGACAAAGCATTGTCTTGTTGAAAAATGGCTCCCGAGAGCCGTTGCATGAGTGGCAACATATGTGGTTACAGGATGTCATGGCCAAACCGCTGGGCTGTCACGGATCAATACTAGGATAACCGTGTATTGTAGGCAATGCATATTGGCCTATGGGAGTGGTGTGTCACTGTAAAGCAAAGGCAGGAATGAGGTGTTCGCCAAGGGGTCTCCACACACAAACACGATTGTCATCACTGCTAAAATTGAATCTGGACTCGTCACTAAAGACGACCTGGTTCCATTCCGCTGCAGTCCAGTTTTTTCGTGCGCGGCACCACTCCAAACGGAGGATTCGATGGGTGGGCGTCAAGGGCAGCACACGTAATGGGTGCCGCGATACCAAATGTCCTTCAGCCAGGCGCCTTCGTATGGCTCGAGAAGACACAGGTGCACCTAGTGAATGTGCTACCTGTGTCTGGATGGCGGCCGATAAGCAATTGGCTGTGTACGCGTGCATTTCTTACAATGTAGTGGTCTTCTCGACGACTGGTTTGTCGAGAGCGTCCTGAGCCTGGTTTTCGTGTAAATGTCATCTCTCTCTCTGAACAACTGGTCCCAACATCTCCTAACAGCACAATCAGAATGGCCTAATTGACGAGCTACTCGCCTAGCTGACCACCCAGCTTCCTTCATGCCGATGATTCTCCCCTTCTCAAATTCAGACAGCTGCTCATATTGTCTTCGAAAACGGCGCAATGGCATGTCTACCTCAGTTCTTCCTTTGTAAACCAATCAGCACACTCAAACAAGATTTGGTTTCCTGTTTTATACTCCACGGAGAACGACGTTAAACGCCCTTTACCAGCTATACGTAATGCGCAATTACGCTGTATTTCTAATATTTGCATATCTCCCCGACATGTACCTCAATGCCAAGTTTCGTTACGATCCCGCAATTATTTCTTGGTGTGCTAATTTTTTGTCCATGAGTGTATATTTATATTAATTGTAATTATTTAATGAAAAGTAACTAAAATAAAGTTTTTCTTTGTTGACCTAAGTAGGAATTGACTTTTTGTAAACTTCATGTGATTTTTGTGGTTCATGGGTATTTTTTTTTTTGTCTTCATAGAAAAAATGAGTACTAAATGCTTGCATATATATATATATATATACATGGATGTAAAAAATCGAATTAAGAATTAAATGAGGTGAGCAATAAGTGGTTTAACGAAATAAATGAAATTTTATTTAATTCCTCAAACTTAATGCAATAATTTAAAATGATTTTTATATGAATAAAAATATAGTTTATGCTCGAAAAATTCTAACTTCAAAATTCAAAATAGTACCAGTGGACTTCTTTTAAGGGAATAATTATTAATTGTATGATTATTTTTTATACCACAATTTTGTGACACTAAAAGTTATTTCTTTAATTAATGAAATATATTGTGTGTGCATTTTAAAGGGAAAAGAAGAAGTTCAAGTGATTTTAAATACTGTGGTTTTTACAAATTTTCATTAAGTGATGGTAAATATTTATTATTTCTGGAGCTACCACTGTATTTCTATGTGATGACTGATTGAAAGATTATCTGTATGATCACTGTCAGTGAGTCTTTTCAGTTGAATAAACAAGTGGCAAGAACAACATTTAATTTAGCATCTCGATTGTCGAATTTTTCCACACCATACCAAACAATGATATATATATATATTCATATATTGCAAATTATGGACTATTATATTTTAATTTATTCTGTCCCAAATGTAAACGTATTGAATGTTGAAAGTATATATCTATTTTAAAGAAAATATAAATTTAGAAATAATATTTTTCCTGTGAATGATAATATAAATTTAATATAAACTACGTTTACTTTGAATAAAAGACGATTCAGTCTTATTTTTACGCAAGAATTGTTCTTCGTATATTTTTATGTTTGAATCTCTGCAATCATCTTTCTCTGAATCATTTAAAATAATTTGCACTGCTGTTGAAATGTAGACACGCATAATCCTAATTTTGTTTTCGTCTTCATTAATATTTCGGAAAAATTATCTAGTGGCTTATTTTGTTAAAAATGTTAAACTAAACTGTAAAATTTTAAATTAAAAATTTAAAAAAAAGGAATCTTTAAAAAACTGTATACTATATTATCTCCAGCGTCAGATTAAACTCCAAAAGCATTTATCCCACAGCGTGTAAATTAACTTTAATTTTAAATTTGAAAAATAAACGCTTGAAAACATCTGCATTTGAAAAGGGAGTTTTAATTTTAGTTACACAGAATCATTTAATAACAATAAACACCTTAAGCCATTTTATCACAATTGAAACCATTATTCTCAATACAGATTCACAAATTTTAATAAATGACAATATTTTCTGAAGGAATTATAAAAGTTATTTACGCAAAACAAAGTATAAACAATAATTAATTAAAGGACGAAAAAAAACTCTAATTATAGGATCTAAAAACGAAATTGTATGTGCACTTTCCTCAAAGCTTCTATATATGTTTCACAACTATTATCTCAACGAATTCCTTTCAATTTCTTCTAAACACGGTCGCTTTCTAAGGATGTTAAATAATTAACTTTAAAAGAGCTGCGTAAAAAATAATTCCTTAAAAAGAAAATGGTGCGAGTATTGAAAGGGAGAGTGGTTTGTGTAAGGACGAGTTTTAATTACCCATTATTCCGCCTATTATTATTTACCCTTCACAAACACGCTCCATTGTCTTTTTTAGCCGTTACCGCCATTATTTTTGAGTTTTACTTTTTACATAAATTTCCTCTTCCTGATATCACCGAAAACTACCTCAATATACCTCGTATATGTTGAATTAAGAGAAAATGGGCACTTCATTAAAATAAGGTGGAAGCTATTCTTCGTAAAAAAAGCTTTTATAATTATATTTGAAAGTTATTTACGTAATGATTTCACATGTGAGATTTTTAAAGTAAGTATAAATAAATTTCAAGAGTTAATTTAAGAATAGAGAAAGATGCGTGAAAAACGATAGCAATCTTCTATTTATAAAATGTATATTTTCTGCATGCAGTCACAAGAGGGCGTTACAGCTTTAATAAAATTAAATATACTTTATTTTATATTAGAATTGCTATGCATGATTCAAGCTTTCTTCATTCCAATAAATTTTCTATCAATAGTAATTCCTATCGATATATACTTAATATATAGAGTTACTTACCTTTAATCTTACTTTTTTATTAATTTTATTTTTATATGGAGCTGCTCTTAGTTCGTTTTGAAGTATTAACAATGGGATGAGTTGAGGAGGAATGTATATTTTTCTTAACAATATTTCGTAAAAATTATTTTTATTTCTATATTATTAAGCAGGTTTTATTAATTAATAAAGTTTATATTTTTAATAATAGCAATTTAGTGTAGTTTATTTTCGAAAAATTACATATTTATAATATTTTGTTATCTCCCTAGGGCCCACTAGAATAAGCAAATTACAGATGAATGTTGACTGGCCACAAACACAACTACATTCTTGGTTAAAAAACTACATTCTTGGTTCATAAGACCAAGAGTTTGCTATTATACTACGACTAATATTTCTTACCATTCCGTCTAGTTATACAGAAGACTAACTATTTGAATATTTTTATATTAATGTAGATTACATATATATTCGAGAATTATATATTAAAATAATTTAATAAGGACGTATTTAAATAACTATTTCAACGTACATTAATAATGAATAATACAAATCTAATGTTGTTGTCGTGTCCTTCCAGAAGAGAAGGAATGAAAGTTGCCAGAGCCCGAGACACACAGGTTGGACTTCTTTACGATAGATGGCGACACCACTTATCTCTACCTCTACAATTTAGGTATAGAACTGAAGGAGATGGAAATATTCCCAAGCCCCCTGTACGAGTGGTTTCTACTGCGAACGCCCACACGATTTTCCGGACCCACTGATTTAACGAGCACGTACTCCGTAATACTCGGAGGGTGTTTGGTGGCATCGGGCATCGAAACCAAGCCTTTCGGTCCGATGCTCTAACCACTAGGCTACCCAAGGCCAAATGTAAAACTAATAATGTATTTTAATGACAAATATCTTGTTATAATCTTGAATATTAAAATTAAAAACATCCATTTAAAATTACATTTTTCTGTGATCATATCAAGTAATTTAAAATTCAAATGTATTTTGTAAAAAAAAGTATACATCTAACTCAGACATTTTAACATATATATTAAGATTTGTATTCGAATGCTAAATTGCTTCTGCGTTCAGACGATGCTTCGATAGATATCTGCAATTGCTTTTAAGCTTGATTTAAATTTTAAATGTCTGTTAATAGCATTTTCTCATACAAATGTGTTAATACTTTTTTTAAAAATTTTGTTACGTCCTATTGAGAATTTATATTATTGCTAAAGTTCGAAAATAATTTGTTACTTCTGAATCATGGTTTTACTTAAAATTTGTTTTTAAAAAATTGTCTTTATTCAAACACTTTTAAAGAAATCGGAAAGATCGTTTCATATTATATAAACTATTAACGTTATCTATTTGTATTGGTTTTAAAATCATTGAGATTAAATTATTCGTATTTAAAATTCGTAAAAAAATAAAATTTTAAAAAATATTAAAATTAATCAATAGTTACTATTATATCAGAATATAAAATGAACTATTAATTGGGGGAAGTAGTTATTAATCAGACAAGTAAATTTCTCATTAAAATTTTTATTATATTTTTTTTACTTTAAACGAATTTCTTTGTATTCAAATTGTAGACGTTTCATTGCCAAAACAATCATTTATTGAAGGAAATTTTACTGAAAGTTATCGTGATGGTTATATCATATTTTTTTTCTAGAATATTTTGTACATAGCTCGTTATGAATAGAAATTAACGGTCTAGAGAGAGGTTCATCTCTAACGTCAAAATTATTGTTGTTAAATTTAAGATTCTAGTTTGTTTGCTATATTTTCCAGACTAAATTCACCTAGGGACACACTTATATTTGGATATCTCACCGTGGAACAGAACTCGTAGTAGATTATTATCTGTAGAAATTCATTCGATAAGCAATTAGCGCACTTCTATTAGACGAATATTATACATTTTCATAGAAAATAATTTATGTTATTTTACTGTTATGGCTAATTTTTGTTTATTTGAATTTAAATCTTTCAATGCTAACCAGAATATAATTTTTTTTTTAGTAAATACGGTATTAACTGTAAGAAAACGTGCTAAAAATGTATATTAATGGCATTTTTATAATCATTCGATCTGATTTAAAATGTTAAAATATCCGACTGGTTGCGACAACTTTTTTTTTTAAAAAAAAAAGGAGATATGGGGATTTTTTTGTTATTTTTCCATTTGTTTAGTGCATTTTAAGAAAAATGTGCTAAAATTAAGAAAAGAAAAATAAATTATTATTACTAAAAAATGGGAAAAATAGGTAAAAATTGACAAAAAATAGCATAAACGCGGCCCATTCTACACCAAAGGTTTATGGACAAATTTTCAATTTTTTCAATCTAACGTGTTGCTATATTATTCATTATTGAAATGATCTTCAGGATAAGAGATATATTCTTTTTTACAAAAACTAGAGCACTTTATCTCAGTTACTATATGAAGTTGCTAAAAAATACAGTGATTATATTCACATAAGGGACTGTAAATTTTGTAATATAACAGTGATTGATAAATATGAAGGCTAAAACAGTAATACTATTATACAGAACATACAGAAAAAATTTCAGTTAATTATGTTCAAAATTTTTTAGCAATCGTTGATTCAAAAAATCACATTTCGAGTAAAACGCGTTTTAAAGTATGACATCTTGGTTAAAGTAATGGCATCTGCTTTTACTAAAATACTTGTAGTTTTTATTCTAGTGAACGGAAAATGATAAATTTGGTATATTTATAAAGCTAATAAGATGGCCCATAAAATAAAATCATAAAAAAAATTGTCATTTTTTTGGCAAAATTCACAGTTTTAGGGTAGTTGGATACCTCAATCTATTAATTTCTTATCCATTTTAATTTTAAAAATGAGATATATAGTCGTATAGAAATATGAATTAAGAAAATGATGTATCACATAGCTAACTAAGTAGAGAATTTCCTAAAAATTTATATTATTAAGAAAATTACAATAAATATAATGAAGAGGTATTAATAATTATTTCGAATGTATATTGTCTATAACAGTAGTTTCTAAAATGAGGTACGCAGATGGGAACTTGATAAAAGTATACGCGATAAAAGTTTAATATATATATATATATGTGTTTGTATTTCTATTTATATTACTCTAATATATTTGTACTTTTATTTATATTACTATATTATTCTAATTAAATGGGGTACTTAAAGTAATTATTTTCATTCGAGGAATATGTGATGAATAGGTTTGGATATCACTGGTCCATATAAGATAATACTCGTATAACGTGAAAAAAGAATTCTCTGAAAGACATTGTCATAGCTGTCTCTTCAATAAAATAAGATAAGAAATCTTTTTTTAGATAATTTGATTTTATGCATAAATTATGCATAAATCAGTATTAAACTCATAACAGTAAAACCTAAACAGGAATCCAAAACGCTCGTGGCGTATGTTTCCCAAAATTGCCCTATTTTGCTCTAATGCATAAGTTATAACACATAAAAACCTTCACCGTTGCTTTTTTTTATCGACTTAAAGTGATTGTGCCCCGGGTATTTTTTAAATCTTATCTTATCCCTGTTAGGTAATAGTGTTGATCTTAGGACTATTCGGCAGAATGGTTCATAAAATGCAAGATAGAGGATTCAAAATGTGTTTTAAGTAAAAGGTATATCTTAAATGCCAAAAAAGTACCTTTTTAATTATTTCAATTTTTATGTCTTTATTTATAAATTCTTATGCTATGTATAGTTTGAAAAAAAAATAAGCAAATGGCATTTATATTAGAAAAAAGGGTTACTTTCACTAAATGTGTTTAATATATTCAGGTATTTTATTTTCTTAATTTAAAATGCGATTTTTTATTACAAAAATGACAGTATTTTCTTTTATAGTCATTTCAAGAGATAAACTTTATTTTGAATGAAATCTCATTGAAGTGTTAATAATGAAGTCATTTACTATAAAAAATAAACTCCAATTGGAAATAGATCTTGTGATTACGTTAGTCAAAGAAATGTTGAACAAGCATTAGAAAGGTATTCCGTCTGCAACTGAGCATTATTCCGCATAATTATACATCCGTGAATAAAAGAGAAGTAGCACATGTCGTAGAATCTTTTCATGTGTTTCAGAAAAAAGTGAAGGAGGAGGGAGGCGTCTATCAAAGAAATGGCATCATATTCCATATATCATGGTAATCAGACACTAATCCTTCCAGAAACCATAAAATATTGCTCACATTCAATTAAATTCGAAATACAAATCTCTAATTTAATATAATTTCTTATTCATTGTTAAATATAAACAAATTACTTGATTTTACTTTGGAACAAATTCACTTGCACTCAATGCACAGACACAAACACATGTACTGAGGTAGATTTCATTTCATTTCATTGTTTAATATTCAGTCTAAGGAGTTATTTCAGAGATAAATCTCTACTATTTGTAATCATGCAATTATTCAAATATAATATATTTATTTTGATTTTATTGCATATTGTGTATATAGCATTTCCTTACTCACACAATATTGAAAAAAAATTGAATTTATACTTTTCATTTATAGACGCTATTTCTTCTATAATTTTATATGTGGATTTCATTTGCATAAAAACTTTTTCGATCCCTAATCCCTTAAGTTTTTTTGTAGCTTGTATATCTTATCATTTCATCTACGTCAAGTAGAGTATCTCTCAAATTGAAACATTACCTTTTAATTTGGATAAAATAACTTTTCTAGCATTCATTTTCTTTTCAACTTCTGTAAACTTATATATCCTTAAGTATTTTAGAAATATAGCATTCATATGGCTTCAGATCAAATCTTAAAGGAAATTCTATAATTCTAGCTCTAAAGGCCTAAGGTGTCTCTTTTTGCAATTCTGTGAATCCTGTTGTAATTTTAATCGCTTCAATTATACTATTAATTGTAATGTACCAAACGTATTTATGAAAGTCGGTACAAAGCAAGCCCTTTTGGAGGGGATGAGTCGTAACATTTTAGGAAAAGGGATGTCTTGAAAAATAATTTGAAACTTAATGTAGAAAAACGTAATATTACAATGAATTATTTACTAAATGTGCACATAGATGCATGTAACTTGAGAGCTATGTTGATTGACTTTATAGTTTTTAAAGTTTGTCAAGGGAAGAGGACGAACACTTAAACTTAACAGAATTCCTATTCTAAGCTAATATAAGGACTTGATACTCCGACTAATCCAATGTGTATTAACCCAGATTTACAACGGATCGTTGATTGGTACCATGATTCGAACTTCCTACTCGACTGAAGCATCGACGACCATAACCTCGCTTTTTTTGGTCACATGGTTACCACAGCCACAAAATATATTATTAATGAAACAGATTAAAAGCTACATGCAAAAAATAACTGTTGTAAGCCTTAGACTGAAAGAAAGTGAACATAGACATAACTTTGAAAGTGTTAAACTCGAAAAAAAGTTATTCAACACTTTTAAAAAAAATGGATAAAGCAAACTTAAAAGTTCATAAATAAAGTTACATGATAAATTATTTTTTCATATACAATAAATCTTAATATAATACTTAGACTATTTGGGCAAATATGGCACCAAACACTTAACTAAAAATATACTATACTAAAACTTTTTTTCCTTTTTACGCATTTAAGTTATTTCAAACTTTAGAGTGTAGTTTTTCGAATGGGTTATGAACAAATCTTTAAGTATTGTTGCTATGAGTATAAAGAAGCGTTGCATAAAATTCTGAAAACACCCATATTTGACGAATTCTGAAGGTAATAGAGTCACTATTGCCGGTAATATGGACAGGTGGCATTTTAACAAAGGTAAAAGAAACTGACATCTCTACATTTACCCTTTCCATACAGAAGTGCATTTTTGCACGTACAACAGGTTCGGTAATTGATAAGAAATAAAATTCAACTTTTGTTATTGACCAAATTGTACCACACGAAAAACAATTTCCGACTTTTTATCTATAAATTAAAAGTAATTGAATGCGGAAATCAAGTAAACTATAAAATTAACACAAGCTATTATAAACTTAAAGAAAAAAGCAAGTATTGATTCAAAAAAGCAAGTATATACTCTGCAATCATTACAATAGAAGGAGTCACCCTCCAACTCAGCACATTCCTCATAGAACCAGGAGGAACAAGAGAGACAACATTGCACCAATCCTTCACCCATTCTTGATTTTCTTCATAATAATTAGAAACACGAACAGGAAAAATGCCGGATGCCTTATGTTTTTTCGGACTTGCAGTTGCTCAGCTTCTAACCCTGTACCTTCTTTACGACCTTAGTTCGTTAAAAACCAGACCTTCTTCACTTGTCAGCAGTCTTTCAACGTTCTTACGTCTTCCATAATATTCCGCAGGTTGTTTTCAGTATGAAAATTGGACTCAGCCTTTTCAAAAGTGATGTTATTGACTGCGAGTTCTTAGTAGTGAAAATAAACGATGCATGTGTTGCTGTAACTTGATCTATGTTATTATAAGCAAGATGTTTAGGAATTCCTATAGTTTATTGTAAGAGTATAAAATAATCAATCTCAGTTTAAATACTTTATGAAAAGGAAATGTTATAAACTCCGGTAGTGACTATTTTATCCATACTCTTACTGTCCTTATTTGCTCTCAATAGTTAGCATTAATGCTGTCTAAGGGAGAAAGTATGAAGTCACCCACTCCCACCAACGGATACTAACGGTCTTGTACAGGTTTCATGTAAAATTAATTAATTTTGAGAGTTTAATCTTAAGTAAATTCCTAAAATTTAACAACAACCCAATTTTGAAATATCAGGTAGTTTTACTTACATTAGAAATGCTCCGTTGGTGATTCTGTGTGAGTCGCACAACAACACAAACAAATCACGTTGTCGCAGGGATACTTCAGCATTGCCAATGCCGCAGTTTGAACGCACCACTGCAACTCAAAAACATTACGCGTTATATGGGTATTTGCATAAATGTGCCCATAATATATCAGTGCCTTATTTGCCAAGTTTACTCTATCATAAACAGTATGGTTTTAATATATAAAACTTATTCATTACTTACTACGACGAGAAAAAGTAATCACTTCAAGCTTGGAAACAATGTTCAACTTTCCTTAATTTGTCTTGTTATACAAAGTCTCGAGCAATATGAAACAATTAAGCACAAACTTATATAATATCAACAAAACGAGAAGAAAATAGGTCCTGAAAATGGCTTTTCTCTTTTTATTACATAAACATTACGTTTTCACCTTAGCACATATTGTAAATTAAGAAAAGAAAGATAAGATTCAATTACTATAAATGTATTTAATCGTTTCTGTGCTAATACATCGAAATAAAGTATATTGTTGATCGAAGAACATTCATTTCATTTAAGTAGCGTTTAGCGTGACCCTCATCACGATATTTAGACATCGAGTATGAAAAGGAATCGATAAAAGTGCATTGTTTGCTCATAAATGGAGAGACATCTGGTTACCTCAGGAAATCCATTTTTACAATACACGTAAACGGCTTTAAGGATTCAAAGATTGTTTAGGGATAGAATGCAATAAAGGAAAATAATTACCGTAACACAAGAAAAGAGAGATAATAAATTAAATCTACAAAGTAAACTGTAAAAGTCAGTATGCATTACGCAATCATATAGTTGATAATATTGCAACCAACTGTTATGTGCATTGTTAATTATCGACTTAAAATTTAATTCAAGTGGACTTAAAGATGCACAGTCGAACTTGATTAAAATACAAAATACGATACAGATTAAGGTATTATAAAACTATTCTAAATATTATTGACATTGTGATTAAGAGGCATATTCATGAATTTAAATTAATTACACTGTTGGATAATCGACAGATTTACAATCGATGTAAAGAATTATACATTTGCGTGAAGCAAATCATGCAACGTTTCAAATTACGTATACAAATAATTCTAATTTTCGACTCAAAAGCAATTATTACGTTCTATGGTCAATGTTTCATTTTTTTCAAAACATTAGGTATCCTAAATAATTGATAAGAGTTTTCAAGTATAGTTTTACATTTATTGATTTTTGAAAAAATTGTTACGGGAGATTTCTTTCGGTTCTTGAAACATTGGCCAATCGATTTGCATTCGACAATTAATGGATTTGAGTCTTGCAAATTTAAACTAAAAATTTCCTGCATTTAGGGATGAGGTATTTCAAATCTATTGAAGCATCAGTCCTCATTTGCAGCGCATAAATGCAGCGAATTGAATTTTGGATCTGGTGTGATTTATCATAGTTCAAGTGGCCGTGGCAGCCAAGGTAATGAACTCATGGCCTTGGACCACGTGACCATGTCATGAGTTTTAGCGTAGTGCCGCTGAAGACCCACAATGTAGAAAAGCTGATGCACGTTAAATCTGTCGGAGCTCAAACATCCTCCCATTGTTCTGGTGTGACAGTTAGGAGAGGGGGTGCCAGCTCAGAGGTATCTTCCTCGTCACTTGACCATGGTTCAAAATTACTAGGTCCATCACCAAAACACCTCGTGTTGCTGAATAGGGAGACGTTAATATTTGCTCACTCTTTCACTTTGCCATAGTTCAAAATTATGAGAAAGCATTGACCAAAAAGAAACATTCCTTACGCATTAGCGTCACCTCAGCAAAATTGGCGTCACTGGAATCACGCTATGGTATCAAAATAACAAAGATTCTAACGTATTTACATGGCAATAAACCAATCACTTAGATTTTGGTGGGAAAAAGCGTGATTCGCGTGGTGTCAATTTGACTACTGTGAAGCTAGTACTTAAGTACCGAAGAAACCGACTGTAAGATCATCATTTTGAAGGACCGAATTAACTTTATACACCAGTAAATTACAGCAAAAAAATTCTTTAAGTGAGAATATGGGTTGGTGGAGGGAGTGTTTAATAATGTCTTAGCGTGGCAATATAGAGCAAGACAATGGCTATGTGTAACGGTCACCGTGATTTGGAACCCCGACAAGTGACGAAGACGCTACCTAAGCCGTACTCTTTTAACTACTATATTATACCAGTAAGAGGCTCTTAAGCCACAAGATATTTTACGTAGATAAGTCTTTCTACACGTTGGGCCATCAATGGCATAAGGTCAATCTCTGAGTTCGTGACATTGACCACTAGGCTACTAGGGACGCAAATACGGGTTGGAACAGCATTTACAAGATTAAAGGGCGTCAAACAATTTGAACTACATATTTCTATTGTTGTGATATTAATTACGTAAAAGAAAAAATAAAACTGTTTGCTTGATTTTCTTAATATATTATTCAGTTATCACTTTGTAATTCAGCAGTCACAAACTTCTTTTTTCAGGTTATATACCACGATAAGTTCCCCGGAAGTTCATTAGCTGTAAAAATGTGTTAAATATAATTTATCAACAAATTTTCATGTAGTATGTTATAGGTGAACAGAGAGTAAAGTTGATCAATGCACGTGCTTCCTATTAGGGTTTCTGATTTCCCGGGGAAATCAGAAACCCTAATAGGAAGCATGTCGTTCCCAGGATCATGGGAATACATCAAAATTTCAAAACATTTAAAAACAAGTTATTTTTAAATAAAATCAATAATAATTATATAAAATAAGGATACATAGAGATTTCAAAATTAATTCTTTATTATATAATGAGCTAAGGAATACAAAAAAAATATATAATAAATTAATTATTTATTTTTAAGATAGGATTTCAGAAAGCATAAGCAATTTATTCTTTTATTCCTCAGGCATAGAAAAACTTTTACAATTAAAGATTTTGTAGTTAAAAATCACGGAGGAAAAATTGCTATATAATTGCTTATAGAATTGCTATATTATTGTTACATATAAATATAAATAAATATTAATATAAGAATCTCCACGAGAAAGTTAGGTTTATGAAAATAATAAATAAGAAAAATTGCGAGATTGTTTATAAAAATATTCTCCCCCAAACAGTTTGTGGGTTCATTCCCTTCTTCAAATTGCTGATTCAATTAAATAGCTCATAATAAAGACAAGTGTATCTGAATTTTTTAAAAAAATTAAATAATAGTTTTAGGTTGTAGTACTTACGTTATCCACATAAATCAAAACCTTGAAACTTCGATCAGATAATGCTGTTGAGCTATGAAATGTGATTGTTTTAAAAACACACTACTTTTTGTTAACGATGCTTGATACACAGATAGATAGAAATTGATCTATATATAGACCAGTGATTCTCAACCATTGTGCCGCGGCACTTTTGTGTGTCGCCAATTTTTAAAAATGCATATAGTAATATAATGCTTTAGTAATATAACATATTATAATGCTTTTTTTATAACGAGTAAAGTTTAAATTAAAGAAAAGTACTTATATATATTTTCTTTGTGTAACGCCAAATTTTGAAATCGTTAAAAGTACTCCGCGACAAGAAAAATAAAAGGTTGAGAATCACTGATTAGGCATATACTCCTTTCCAAAGCTAGCTGGAAAAATTCTCCCCCCCCCAGCGTTCTCATATTACACTCTTACCCCACAGTTGGGGTAACGAACATTCCTTCGTCCAGATGTTCGGGGTGAACGATCGCAAATTGCAACAGTAGGGTCAGCTAACGATGTCTGAGGTTGAAATCTACAGTTAAGTCAAAAATAGCTACCTCATAGATAATTCAAGCCCTATGCGATTCCCGGGAAATCCTGGGAACGAAGTATAATTCCCGGGAATAGAAAAAGTACAAAAATCTTGTGATTTCCCGGGAAAGAAACCCTACTTCCTATTTATTTGACAGTGATTCCAAATTATGAAGTTCATCACCATTAGTTCTTAGGAAATCTAATTCAAAAAAAAAATATTATAGTTTTTGTAACTTTATAAGAAATACCTTACAAAAATATCTACAATAGGTTCTTTTTATTAGTATGGTTATCATTACATAGAAAATACGCATTTGAGAGAATTTAATTTTATTAAGCATATTTACACATTAAGCCTATTTTACATTCTGGAACCAAACAAATTAATAATGTATGTTTCAAGAACATTTGATATATATAATTTATAAAAGTTAATTTTTATATTAAAATAGTATTTAACAATTTATAGGACAATTTTTGAAGAATTTAAAGGATCTGTAAGTTTAAAAGAGCAAGTTTTGTTTTAGATATGTTTTAGTATCTCCTTTAAATTAGAACATGAAACTGTTGCTAAGACCAAAGAAATAGTCTTAACTACCGTAAATATTTTATCTTGATACTTTAAAAGTTTTAAATATTTGAGCAATGTGTAACCACATTTGATTAGATATTTGTTTAGTGGGACTAACATTGTATTGAGAACTATATCAGGAACATTTTCCACGAACTTCATTAACACGAAGCATGTTTCAGTTTCAATTATGACAACTGAACCCAACTGTACTTTCTTCTCATAAGTTTCCCTAATGTAATATAATGACATTGTAGTTCCTTTTAATTTATGTGAAAACAGTATTCAGATTAACAGAATTTCAGTGAAATTATATCTCAAAAATTTACCTAAATTGAATACAATAAAAACTCAGGTATTAGTGTTCAATTAAAAATTTGAAACTGTTCCTGAAAAAATATGTTTAAATCATAACATTTTAAATTTTTAAATCAGATTAGTTTCTAAGAATTCAGAACAAAGCTTGTAGTTGGTTGCTATTTTCCCTTTATAGCATAGCATATTCGGTGATTAGTAACATATAATAGATTTGTGCAATAAGTCTAAGGAGTTTAGAAAAATGGATTTTTTTTTAAAATCAACTGAATAAAATTTAAATTCATTTATACTCTTGAAAAATACTGTGTTAAATATTTATGGATAAAATTTTAAAACATCACTGAAATCTTTTCAAAATGAGGAAACGTAAAATGAGAAATAAACTTTTGATTATTTGAAAGCAGTGCAATACTGATTTCTTTCCTGTGATTTAGTGTTTTAAATGTATAGAATTACACGATTTTTCCAACTTTTATTGAATTAATAGCGCAATATTAATGATTAAATGGTTTTTATTTTAATTTCAATGAAAAATAGTGAGATTTGGCAAATGGCATTTCCCCAATTATCTTATTTAAGTTTATTGCAAAAGAATGGTACAATGATAAATAAATTTTTATATACATCACAGTAAAGTAAACATTTAAAAATATAATACATTATTTCTTGATTATTATATCCAACTATTATTTAAGAAACAAAAAAAAAGTAAAACCAAATCCCAAAATAACAATTTTAAAGAACCAGAAATAGGTTTGAACATAGTGTTAGTTTTCTAAAAGAAATTTGACCTACAAATAAGTACCAAAATCTAAAACCACATAAAGCCCATCCAATATGATAACTTCAAACAACTTTCTCAAAAGTTTCAAAATCTATTTCTGATCTTTTTAAGTACTTTGTCGCAGCCTTCGGATAGGAAAAGGTTTTATCTAGATTTGAAGATGCGCCTTTGACGATCAAGATGATATCTACGAAGAACATAATGTTTTATGTCTTTATTTAGAATTTCTTCAGATAGAAAAACTTCGAATCATATCTGTAAAGTTCAAAATTTGTTTCAATCTTTAACATGTGTACATCTTTAAAGTTGTAATCACGTGAAAAGGGTTTTTTTCCCAATGGTATTTTATACCCTTCATTTTTCTTTCTTATAAGTATTTAAATAATTTCTAATTTGTTACTAAAATTATTGATTACTGATAACAGTAATCAGCATAGTATATTTAAAATCACTAAATTTTAGATGTTAAAAATTTTCTGTCTAAGTAATTGAAATTAATAAGTAAATCCATAAACGTTTTATTAGTTTTAATTTTATTAAATATCAGTGTTAAAAACTTTGATTTTTCTCTTTAAAGCAAATATGGTCGAATATTTTTTTTTTAAATGCACTTATTTAATCGAGTTATGCTTTACATTATAGCACTACCTTAAACTATTAACACAATGTTTATTGGTTAAAAACAGCTAGTTCAGAAAAATAAAATTGGTTAAGTAAAAAAGGCTGATTTCAAATTCAAGTTTATTTTCCTTTGTCAAGTAAGCGTCTTTTTTTTAATTGTAAAAATTATCTTTTGTTTAAAATTATTTTTAGAATTTCTTATTTTTACCTAATTTGCTGATTTTTGGGGATATTTTTCAAATTATATAAATTATGGAATAACACAAATATGGAAAATAAACATAGATTTTCTAAACCAGAAATACTTGATAAAATTAGTAATTTCTCAAGTTAAAACTTAATATGTAATTTGTGAAATTCTTCATAGCACTGTTGTCTTTATTTATTATTCAATTCAAAGTGAAAAATTCTGTTTTATTTAATATCTCAATTTTTTATTCAAATACTAATATACGTTACGAAGAATGATTTTGTTATATTCTGTTTCCAAAGTAAATATGGAAAAAAAAATCCACACATACTATTAAAAATATATTTATAATAGGAAAAAAATTGGCCATTTTTTTATGTAGGGTATTTATTTTTAAGAAAATTGCCATTAAAATATATAAAATTTAGAATCAAGTTGTCAAGATTCCTGTGGCTTTAATGCAAAATAAAATACTGCAGCATGATGTCTCTTATCTTTGAATGCATGAAATTAAAAAAATTTTGTAACTAAAAAATTTAAATCTTACAATGAAAACTAAACGACTTAGCTCATTTAGTTTTAACAAATTATCGGTTCCGCCGGAAACTTTATGTGCCTCGCAATCTCCCCTACGTAATTAACGATGTAGGATAGCTGAGTTTGCAGTTTGGTTGAGGCATATATAAGGAATGAAAGTGCAGCGTTGACACTCCTTATATCGAACATCTCTTTCACCTTCCAAATCTCTGATCCTGTAACCTGTGTTCCATGTTGTTGTGCAATATGATAATTCTCTCTTTTGCGTTAAAATTTATTTTATTCTTTCGAAGTAATTGCAAATTACACGACATACGACACCAAACATAAGCTCTTTCTTCTTAAAATGTTTCATTTCTGGTGATTTTTGAATTTAGGATGGCTTAAGATGCTTCATTATGTGTTAAGAAATAGGTCAAATCTCCCAGAATATTTTTGTTCAAATATGAAGCTATCCACAAATGTAAACATTTTTCTGCTTACTTCCCTTTCAGATAAACAACAGCTTATATAAATATACAAATTATTTTTATTTGCATCCTTATCGTTTTCCTATCTTTATCTCGTATTTCGTACTGTAATGAAGAGTTGAGTTGTAATGAAGTATATAGTGTAACTTAACATATATAAATGGGAATCAATATATTAAATAATATTTTTTTTTAATTTACAGGGAACAAAACAAACATATATTCAATCTATATACTTTATTTTAATGAATTTTTACTGTTTAAAAATGCGCTTTAAATTTTATTTTTAATCCTATGATTTAGACAAAAATAAAAATAAATGCATCTATTTTTGATAATTTATAATCATTATACATAAAATATAATAAATTAACTTTTCATTTCTTTAGCTAGTAGTCGATACATTTTCTGAAAGCGAGGTATTATTATGTAAGCAATTAAATTATACAAAATAGGTTCATGTATTTTAACGAAAGAAATGCAATGGAATAAGGTTTAAATTGCGACATAGTTAACAAAAAAGAAACTGATTCTGGCACATTTAGAAAATTTCAAAATGAAATTGTATTCATTTAAAAAGCCAAAGAAATGAGTAACACATCAGAAGTGACTAATGTGCATATTTTAAATAATTTTCATTGGGAATTTTTTTCGTTTAACGTCCAACCGGTAATTTGAATCTGTTTATTTTTTCCCGCGTGGTTATTTCCTAGAATGATAAAAAAATTTCCATAATTTTATTTAACGAAATAAAACAAAAAAATAATTTACATTCATCTTATCTTACCTCTCTCTCAGGCAATATTTAGTTATATTACTAAATATCAGATATATATGTTATAATAATCCTCTCTATCTGTTTCTACATATATACATATATACAAAAACCGATTTCCTAGCTCAAAGCATTACCACTTTGTGAACTCCAAAGAACATTTTCAACCGCATCTCTGTTTTCCTAAAAGGTGGATAGATACTTATTCATTTCGAAGAGAAAGCAGTGGTCGTACTTAGGATGCATGACAGCATTTTCGTAATCTAATCACTGTACGTGTGAAATATTTTTGCAAATTTTAATGGCTTATATTCCACTTTTAATTAAAGGTCTTTATTTTCATCTCTTCCGATTTCAGTTTATCCCTTTTATGCAGACTGATATACAGGGCGATTATAATTAAATTTGATCTTTCAAAATGCTGTAAGAAACACTGGTCAGAAAAACTTCAAATTTGAACTGAATATTCTTGAAAAAAAGGTAGAACGGTATGGCGTAAGAAAAATGTTTAAATTTTATCGATAGATGACGTGTCTTCGCACATTGTAAGGTCAGTGATGTAACTGTTCAAGAGACATTACTGAAATGGCAGAATGATCAGTCATCATTTTCTAATAGCTTGGAATTCAAAATCACCGGTTTTTAACCTTTATGACATCGGCTTTTGTTTCAGTGGCCAGATGGTAAATATGACTTTAATGCATGGATTACACAACAGATTCAAAACATGACACCTGAGACAATCCACTTTGTTGTTTATCGGTTTCAACTTGATGTGGAAAATGGTGGAGTAGCATATTGAACAGGTCTTTAGCAAGTCTATTGATTGTAAGCAGGCATTTTTATTGTTGCTTTTTATGCTGTTTTGGTCCAAAGACAATTAAAAACTGATTTTTTTTCATCTAATGTGGAACGACCTTGACGGGTTGGATGAGCTTTTCACTACCAATGCTACAGCGGCTAAATGAATGAATTTGATTCGGCAAAAAAAATAATAATTATGCACATTGAACAATACAATTGGTTTAATGTGCAACTAGACTAAAACCGTCATAATCCAATTCAAAATATCCCTTGTAATCGAATCTACTTCCATTTTGTCTATTTCACTGTCATCTATCAATAAACTTTGGAGCTTTTGTCTTATTCCACGTCAATCCTCCTTTCTTTAAGTATATTTAGTTCAAACTTAAAATCAGTCTGGCCATTGATTCTTTTTTACAGAATATTGAAAGCAGAGCTTAAATTAACATCACCCTGAATAAATACTCATGTGAGTGGGTTTTCATAATATTGCTACAATTCAATTTTCATCAAATTTATATCTTTATTCAAAAAATAATTGCTATAGGAACTCGTGTAATAAAATATAAAGTTTCAGTATAAAGTATTTACTGCTTCATTCCATTGATAACTAGATCTCTTCAGACTTTTAAAACACTCCCAACCAATTGTATAGAATATGGACTTTTCAGTAGAATTGGTGGTGGGTGATTAATACCGCAAATATTAAATACTTTGCAGTCACATGAAATTCAATCACTCTTTCGAAATGATTGAAATCTGAAACATTTAGTGAATGTTACAAATTCAATCTCGATTATTAATATTAGATATTAGCTTAGATAACATTCTTAGATATGAATATCTAAGAATTATCTACATTGTTTAATAACAGTAATTGGAAAGAAATAAGAATTCAGTTTCTCCTTTAGAGTTGATGTTAAATGTTTGAGTTATGTGTCCATTATCTAGAGTCTTATAGATATTTAGCATAGATTAGGTTAAGATTAAGTATTTAAAAATTAAAATTTATTTTTTTATAAATAAAAATATTTTTATTAGTTTAACTTTTTATAAACAAAAGTATACAAAACGCATTATGTTAGGTTGAATGAAGTAAATTGAATTTTATTATCACATGCTAACAGAAATGTAAAAAATATCCATTAATTTGACGAATTTGTATGATAGTATTTATGCTAAAAAGAACAAAGCCATCTCAAATAAAAAAAACATGTTATTGTCTTAAAAACAGCTATTACAAAATTTTATTTTAATAGTTTCGTACATTTAATTTTAACGTCATATTTTTTCGTCGTAAGAGAAACAACCAAATGCAAATAGTTTTGTGGAATAATGATTTTGCTGATAAATGATTTATTTATTATGGTTTGATTCAAACGTACAATAGGGCGCCAATGAATTCAATAAATTCATGTGAACAATATTTCTAATTAAAAATTAAGTATTACTAAAATTTCGCTTCACTTACTTGCATCGTTCATTAGTACTCCAAAAATTATTTTTCGGCTTGCTGTCGAAGCACTAATTAGCGAAATTTAGGCTGCATTATACTCACAGACTGTTCATATGTCCTATAGCTCATCAAAACAAATTCCAACAGTGAAAACTGCAGAAAACTTTCCGTGTGCACTTGAGTCTTGTAAATGATGACTTTCTCAAATTAACTAATTAAATTTAAACTCAACAGATAAAAACAAAGCTTCATATTTCAGTGTGTTCCTCAAATTATTATACATACATTACGATTATGAAACTAAGTGAACTCATTTTAATGACGTATATTGTTTTGAAACTTAAATACTGTTTAGCTTTTAATTAAAAGCTGTAATTAGAAACTGGAAATGCAATTAGTGGAGAAAAATAAACTCTTATACCCGGGCTTTCTTAGATGTTTATCTCATTATCGCTATTCATTTCCCATTAAAATAAGTAAATAATTAAAAAATTAAGATGATTCTGCACTTTTCTTATTTTATATCATGATACACATGCAAGAACTCTGTAAATTCATTGAGCTGAATTATCTACTTATTCTAAGTGAACGTAAAAAAATAAAATTGTCCTTAAAGGAATGGTTTTCTATAAAGCATTTGAGAAACGAGTGCTTCAAAATTAGTTTTAAATTATTTAGGGCCTTAAAATGGTTAGAGGGGTTGTGTTAGCACCAATTTTACAATACATTTATATATATATATATATATATATATATAGCAGTAAATAATTCAAAAGAAGACTAATAAATCCCAAGCATCCTAAGATCAGACCGGAAGAACCAAGAACATGGAACCATGACAAACCAAAAAGAAATGTAGCTAGAGGGGCAAACTATTATGATTTCTCGAGCTGTCACTGGTTTAGGACAGTGAAACAGGATTAAACAATGTTTGTGAGATCTCCACCTTCTCCTGCAGCAGAAATTGTTTCTACATAATAGCTCCCAGTATAAACTAAGGCAAAAGCCTAAAACCCACGTGAGTGAATATAACAGCAATAGAATAGAAATTGCAATATTAAATTACCATAGGAATCCGGAAGAAATAGACAAATATAAATATGTATAAACAAAAATATTTGCAAGAGAGGTTAATAATGAATATAACCATAATTAACAATAATGTAAATGAGCAAAGAAACTCTAATCTTACCCGATGTATACAGATTCCACAAATGTACTGACTCAATGCATTAAAAACACAGCAATACTAAGAATAAAGGCGCCATCTATATATATTTTTAGTAACTAAACTTAATATAAGCATATATTAAGAATATTATATACAAAGACTAAATATATTAAGAAATATAACAATAAAATTATATACTATAATATATATATATATATATATATATATATATATATCTGTTTGCTATGAAGCATAACATTGTTTCATGTAAAGTAATATTAATGTAGACTTGAAGGATAGTATTGAGTTACGACATATATAAAAACCCTCTTATTCATATTTATATTTACAATCAATTGACTAATATATATATTTATAATGACTTCACTGGCGTAGCAAGTCCTAGGTGGGCCCGGTATCAAAATTTCCTGCGGCCCTTTTTTGAAGCCCTCTAATTATTTAAGATATTTTTTTTTACTCATGATGGGGTCCCAGAAGCTTAAGGGCCCGTATCATTGATACGGCTGTAGCTACGTCCCTGAATTACATACTATTTCTATGTGTATGTATGTGTGAATGTATATACACGGTTATTAATAATTTCCCCACTTGTTTCGAAGCACTATAGTAAAATAACTAGCGCAAGTACAGCAAAGAAGAATTTTCAAAAGAATACATGAACAATTCAAGTTTTATTTACAACTTTACAGGTATTCTATAACTAAAACAATGGCTACACGTCATACAACAATGTGATAGTCAAGTTTTTTTGCCACACTCAATTCAACATGTAACATCAACGCTAGTTAGTACCTTTTATTTTTTTTATGCATTTCTGCTACATCTTGAGGCAAAGTGGGTACAAAAACTTGGTGTTATGTAAAAGACTAAGTTTTTGAATAGCGCGTGCTGTCAATAACGTTGGAAATTCCTTGCGTTAAAGAACATCTAGAACTAGAGTATCCCACTGATGTAGGCAAAGTAATCAAGTTTTCACTCATAGAACACATGGAAGGTATATGTAAATGAAACTTTAGTTTTTATGTATTCTTACAAATGTTCTTTTTTGCTCTATTCATCTTAGATTTTTACTATAATTCTGTGAAACATTGAAGGAAAATATGAATAACCTTGTATATACGTATACAATAGGGCATGCGCTTTCCATTGCTATGCAATAAACCTCTGACAATAAAGTTGGGTGAATGAAGTCAGAACGGCTGATCTGGCATCACTGACGAAACAAAACGCTGCACATGTGTAGTGGCCGGTGTCGACTATTTACACCCACCACTGTTCAGTCGAGCGTCGTTTGTGTTCCATGTAAGACTTGTTTTACAAAGTGCTTGTGTTCAGTGCGTTGGTTCTTAACTGAGAATTGGAAAACGAAGGAACCAAAGATGAATTTAAAATTTTGTTTTAAACTTGGCAAGACACTGAAAGAAACTAATGTGATGCTGAAACATATTCATGAAGATCACGCACTGTCTATGAAGAGTGAGTACGAGTGGTTCATCCATTTTCGAGAAGGTCGGGAATGTCTTTCGGAAAAAAAACCCGCAGCGGAAGACCGGCAACCTACGTCAGTGACGAAAACATTGAGAAATAAGGGAAATTAATTCCGAAAGATCACCGTGATAGATGATGAAATATCACAAATTAACTGTGAATCCATGTGGCAAATCATTATCCAGTATTTAGGGATGAGAAAAACGAGAGGTATACGTAGGAGAGGTATACGACCCCAGAACGCGCAACAAGGTTCATGGTTCTTTGTTCACGACAAAGCTTACCCTCACACAGCCAATATCCTCAAACATTTCCTGTCAAAAAATGGAGTGATGCAAATTGAACATCCATCATACCCCCGCTAGATCTCAACCCTCCAGACTGCTTTTTAACACGCTTTTATAAGTTTCACTTGCATGTAACGGAATCTTAGAACTCGATTTTTACCCACTTAAAAAGATCGGATTCATTCGAAATTTCGCACACTTGTCAAGGACCGATGACAATACAATAATTTCTTAATTTTGTTCCATTGTCCTTTTCAGGATAGTCAGGAATAAGGATAATCAGATTTGGCGACAAATCCATATATCACGTCCAGATTTGGCGACTTATTGCATATATCATTTTTAAATTTGTCGACTAGTTCCATATACCATTTTCAGACATGGCGACTAATTTCCTACATCATTTCCAGATTTGGCGACTAAAAGAATAAGGTGTAACTCTAAAGTGTTTTGAATTTAACGCTAATTATATATGCAAGTATAAAATACACTTGCGGTTAAAAGAAATAAAACAAACAAAATAAGTGTTCTGTATCTGAGAAAGTGGAGGGTGGGTGTGTGTTAGCAATTTCTAACCATAATATAAACATTTTTCTGAAAATGAAATAAAAATAAAGGCTCGAGCATGTGAAAAAAAATAATTTGCGTTCTAACTGCTAAATATTTCTTATTTTTATAAAGCAATACGCTTAGAAAAGATGATACAAATTAACATGAAAGGAACACGTTTAAAAGGTGAAAAAATGATTGACACTTAATATTACCATGTTTTTAATAACCCGCTTTCTTTAATGTCTATCCGGGTGGAATTTTATAATTGATTTTAAACTGTGTGACTTTCCGAGGAGCTAGAGACTTGAAATTCGGACTATAGCTCGGAAGTGGATGACAATGCATGAACATGTGAAAAAAGAAAACAAAAATAAAAGGGAGGAATTTTATAATATTTAATCCGTAAAAAAACATGATACACTAAAAAATTTTGTAATTCGAACTTTTTCTACTTTACACACTTTTATTTGTTTGACTTGTTCAAAAGAGACGGAATCTAATATAACGATCCGAAGCCTCGTATAAACGGAGAGAATAAATACACTTCAGACCCGTTAATTAATATCCATTGAAGAGCAAGACTAATTCCACAGCCACGTAATTCCAGCTTCAAATATCAAACTCAAGGATAAATTCAACAATGAATATAAATGATAGTTTAAAAAACTAAAAAACACGCTTTTATTGTAGTTCGAACTAAAAAATGAAAAATAAATTATAGTTTGAAAAAAAACTAAAAAACACGCTTTTATACTGAATCGAACTAAAAAGCAAAAAAATTATTCTTAATAAAGAATAAAATGATTAACGAGAAAATGAATGGCATTGGGGTAAAAGCGTGGGGTGCTCTATTAATGTATCAATTGTTATAATTTCTAACTTCTATTCCGAAAAGCTAAATTAGTGTAAAAATGTAGTACAAAGCACCACACGCTTTTACCACAACGACATTCATTTTCTCGTTAATCGTTTTATTTTTTATTAAGAATTGTTTTTTTACTTTTTAGTTCGATTCAGTATAAAAGCGTGTTTTTTAGTTTTTTTTTCAAACTATAATTTTTATTACCACGAATTAAACTCTCTTTGAAAGGAAAGAGGTTTGACGATATGCCTTACATCCAACGAAACGTGACGAGGCTTTTGAACTCCATCCCAAAAGAAACTTCTTGCAAAGCTTGAAAGACATATATTGCAGATCCCAGTGGCGCACAGTTATGGGAGGCTACTATTTCGAAGGACTGTGCGGAAACTTATGTTTATATTTCATCTACGTTAATGTTACAGGACTATTCACCGAACTGTACAGTAATACAGTATACTCAATAGTTATAGTGATTTAAGAAAATAAATTACGTCCAAGCATTACGAATGCGGGAAAACGAATGTTCGATGTCAGTAAGAACTTAATTGCTCTATTATCTTTTATCTCAAAACTAATTCATAAGCGAAAAAAGTGTGAATTTTGCAAAGTATACCATCAGCTATTGATGTCAGCCTACCTAAATTGATGTTAGATAAAAACCAAAATAAATTTGATTTTTCCACTTTGCCTTTTTATCCTAAGTTCTCACTAAACATTTCCAGTTTTCAAATGGATAATGCACCATTTTACAGATCTCATGTATACAGAGAAATTTATGTAACCAACGTAGCATTAAAATCACTATATAACTGATGAAAAAAACTTCTTTCTGTAATTCTATTTGTGAAAATAGTATGAAAATTATGAAATTTTGAACTACGAAATATTTGTTTTAATGTTATTTTCTATTATATTCAAGTTGCATAAAATTCCAATTTTATGATACTATAAAAAGCATTATAATTATAACTAAATTTCCTGTGTTATACAATACCTATTAACGCTTTTTAAAACATTTTAATTGTTTAAGTTAATTCGATTTGAGTTTCGCCAGTACTAATTTATCCTATCATTTTACTTCCTAAGCCAAATGAACTCGAGAAGAAACTAATTTAATTTCATAATTTACTGTTAAGATTCATAACATATTACTTTATTTCATTTCAAAGGACTTAAAAATAAAAAAAAAATTCGAAGGAAAGATTTAATAATTGCTATTTTAATTATCAGATATTTTTTAAAGGATTAATTTAATTGAGCCATATTTTATCTTCTTACAAAATAGCATTTATTAAAGGAAAGATTCAAGTGCTGCTCATTTTTCAAGCAGCCCAGAAAGTCAGTTTCTCAAGTATTTCATCGAAATCAATTTTAAAAATAATTCCAAAAATTCAGAAAATCCTTAATATACGGTCGTGTATCTTATTTATTTATTTCAAAAGATCGCAGAAATTATGTCATGTCTCGGAAAAGAGGAGCTGCATATGTTATAGATGCATTTTGATTGAAGTTTTAAAAAGGAAATTAAAAGGGGAGAATATTTTATGTATAGCCTCAGCACGGGGCAGCAAAAAAATTAAAGAAAATAAAAGGAAATTGATTAAATTTTCTCCCGTTTTGAGGTTTCATTTCAATACCAATTAAAGAAATTCAAGGGGGATGAAAATGTCGTGCTTTCTTTTGTTCGCCTTGAAATTAATAACTCAGAAGAATAATTCCCGTTTCCTCTCTCTCCCTGTGACTGCTTGCAAAATGATTTAAAAATCGGAGGAAATTAAAAACGACAAAAGGTCGAAAACGACATTGGATGGAGTTAGTTTAGGTGGGGGAAGGAGTATTTAAATAAAACTTCTATTAAAACTGCCGACGGAAAGGAAAGATTAACACTAAATTAATCATGCCGTTTCAAACGAAGAGCCGCAATTCAAAAACGTTAAATGTTCGTTTTGAATTAAACGAAATAATTTTTTGATTGTATTAAATAAAGATTTACCAAGCTGTGGAACCCTTCCAAAGGACTTTTAGTGAATCCAAACAGTTACAGAAAATGATAAATAATGCGATGGTTCAATTAACAAAAAAGAATAAAAAAAAGGAAGAGCAAGGAACTTCCTTTTGAATTAAAATATGTTCCCTTTTCGGGATAAAGCAAAATATAATTAAAATAAAAATGAGCGCTGAAATTTATTAATTGCAAAACTGCATCAGATGATCATTAATCTCGAATTCCTTTAATACGATTATGCTTAAAAAATAAAATTTTAGAGTTGTGTAAATTATTTTGGTAAACAGTTCGAACGAAGAAAAGATAAAAGAATTCTAGATCCTATAAAAATAGATGGCAATAATAAAGTGTTCAGTAAATATTTTTGTTTTTTATGAAATGAGGTTGTATTTGAATTCGGGAAATTAGCTAGTTATATATACTAAAAGTATTAAAAATGTACTTCATGAAGTATAATGAGTTCTTCTTTTTTTTAAATTAAATAACCGGGTAACAAAGATTATTTTAAACCGTTATTTCTTACGTTTTGTTAGATTAAAATGAATATTTTTACGGAAAATTTAAGTAACTTTATTTTTTTTTAGATTTTATTTAAAAATGCTACTGTTGTTAAGCAACTTCTTATTGTTTGAATATATTATAAAAATAAACTTTACAAATTTCTGCAAAGAATTTTTTTAAATTTTTTATTGCTTACAAACATATTATCTTGTGTCTAACGTTACACACAGAGAACAATATAACATGTATAAACATGTATAACAATTATGTTCAGTATGATTACGATTTAATCATTAGCAGAATAAAAATAAAAACACAGTAGCATGAATTTTTTTATTTCAATAAGTTTATATTTTTGCATACAATTGCTTGCACAATAGGTCTTGGGATAAATTAAATAAATAATTTATTCCTTTATCACTTCAAGTCGCGCAAAAATAATGTTAATTATTTAGTTACCGCTAAAAAGATTGAAAATAAAGTGAGAGCAGTGATTCTCAACTCTTTTTTATAGTACATTGTTAATAATTTCAAAATTTGGCTGCACATCAACAATAAAATAAGTCATAAAGACTTTTCTAATTGTAATACACTACGAAGCCAAATTGCTGAGTGGTAGTGTATCGCGCTTCCACGCCATAGGTCCGGAGTTCAAATTTCGGGCTGGGCGATATCGACTAAACCGTTCATCCATTCTGTTGGTCGATAAATGAGTACCAAGCTTTCTTTGGAACTGAGCACCGGGGGTTTGTATCAGGCTGAAACATCTGCAGATGCGCCTCAGGTCATGAAAACTGAGATAGGCACAGTAGGCCCATGCCCTCTCATGAACTGTTGCACCCTTGATTTCATTTCAGTAATACTCTATTTTAAAATAATTTTTGATAATATAATTTTCAATGTTAAATAAAATAATATGTACGAAAAACAACAAAAATACCATTTATTAAGTTATTAATTACAAATTACAGTTACTTAAATACAAATTATTTTTTAAAAAATAAATTGGCTGCACACAAAAGTGCGTGGCACAGTGCTTGAGAATTATTGGTTTAGAATCTTGATTTTCTTACTTTTATAAATTACAAACTACAAACACATAATTACAAATATGGTATTAATCGTATAATATATTCCTGTAGTATAATATCTCCACTCCTTTTAGCTGATGCGATTATTATTCTGTTATATTATCACCTACAATATTATAATTGTATTGATTAAGACTTGTTTTTTTATTTCATTTAATATTTGTCAAATTTCTTTGAAAAATTCAACTTTAAATGATACTTTACCTTTATGAAATAAACTATAGCGATATTGAAATAGTTTTTTCATATGTGTTGAAAAGGTATTTGGTCTTTCCAAATTCAATCGACAAATTCAGAGGTTTGATAGTTAGTAGCATGGGGACGACAAAACAACAGAGAACATGATGTCACAAACCACGTTTAGTCGGAGTAATTCGCAAAAACAGTTATGAAGTGTTTGATGTTGAATGTAACGAAAAGGGGCAATAAGAAGTAATACATTTATTAGGCGTAAAACATGCTCACAAAACGAACATTGCATCACAAATCGACCTCACTGGAATTGCTCCAAGTTACGGCACTGTAGGTCATAGAACAGCCGATTCCGAAGGATGAAAAATTGCTGCACAATGTTCACATAATTCTAGTATCCTGGCGATGTCAACTGCAGCGACGACGATCCACTCTGTGAGATTCTCAACTTTAGTCAACGGCATCTCATAAACAGTCGATTTCAGGTTGCCCCAGAAAAAGGAAACCAAGAGATGAGGTCCGGGAATCTTCAAGGTCTAGCAACTGATCCTCCACGTCCAATCCACCTCCCGGGATATGTAACATGGGAGTGGTTACGCTCAGCAATCGAAAAATATACTTGAGTACCATTGAACAAGAGCCACGCGTCCTGGATTCAGACCCACCTATGACAACTTGATCGCAGCTCTTATTCTCCCCAGAAGAGTAGGAAATTTGCATTAGTACATGTTTCTTCAACCCCATCAGGACGACACTGTAAATCCTCGTATTCGTTTGGTCACTCCTCTAGTCTGGCTATCGACCTCCTGCGGCTACTATTATCGCAATTTTTACAGACTAAACGTGTTTTGCAATATGTTGATTTGTCATCCCAATGTTTCCGACTTTCACCCCTCTGAATTTATCGGTCGAGTTCTTCAACACCCTGTTTATATATTTGAGCGAAAAGCAAGAACACAGTGTTAACGAGCAAAATAATACCATTTATTCCATTTCACATAAAAAAAACTAAACATGAAAAGTCAGCTGTAAATCAACCTTTGTGAGACATAAACATACTTCAACTGAAACCAAAAAATGTCAAGAACGAATGAGAGAAGAAAAATAAAGAAATTAACATTGAATGTGCATATTAGTCATATATGCATTCAACTAGAAGTAATAGTTCTAATAAATTTCCTCATGCAAATTAATTTCATATTGTTTATTTAAAATAATCTAGGAATTCATTTACATTTCAATATTATTTAGAGGATACATTTAAAAAACATATTATTTTGTTTGAAAATGTGTTAAGCAAGCTTTAGCACGAAATAATTATCGGCAAACATAATTTTGTAAGAATATGATTTTGCACCGTATATTATTATTACTTTTTACTTATTTATTTTTATGTTTATTTATTACTTTCAATTTTAACAAATTAGTTATACAAGTGGGGCCGAAAGCTAGATTGCATTAGTATGTTAATAATTTAAAACATACATGTTCATATTAAACTTATACATTCCTAAAATATAAAATATTTGTGAAATTTCAAAGTAAATGAAAATTGTGTTTTTCAAGGAAATTGAACGTATCACACAATACAACAGTTACAGCCATGGTGATTGCCATGTAAAAAGCATTAAATACAGAATAAATAATCTTAAATTTTCAATAGTTTAAGAAGTCTTTCTTTAAAAAAAACAAAAGAAAAACTGTAAATATATAGTTTTTATAATTTTAGTTACAACATTTTCAATGTAAAATATTTTAGTACTTAATTAATTACTGAAATGAAAGACAATAAATAATTTAATAGCTTTAAGAACATTGAAATATTACTTTGTAATCAATTCTGCAGTCGTTTTTAGCAATAACGTAATGGTTTTAATGCTATTAGCACAACGTAACTTTCTAAAAATAACATTTATTCACCATCATAATCTCTTTTATTAATTTCGAAAGAAGAAACCGAAATGCGAATAAAGGGAAAAAATAAAGCCATGAAATGAAACTACCTCCAAAATATTTTAAGATGGACTCTTTTTGTCTCTGGGACAGTCATATCTCATGCAACCACAAAAAAAATGGAGCATTATAATTAGGCGTTGAAGAGTAAAAATCTAGATTTGAAATAAAGAAGGCAAACGAGAAAATTTCATTAACGTATTTTACTCTGACATGAATTGCTATGCGGTACTTCACAGAATGAGATATATCTCGCGTTAAAAATAATATTACGCCCGAAGCAAAAAGCGAGAAAGAAAGTCACCATTAAACAACTTTTCCAGAATCAAGAACTCGTCAGTCCACTCTCAAAACTAGTCTTCTTAAAAAGACGACATAACGAGCTTTTTAAAAAATTTTCTACATCAAATGCACACTTTCACCCTTAGGGGATCCGAGGAGCGTAGAATTCAGATAAAGTTAAGTAGTAGGGAAAGTGTGAAAGCCAGTTCCAAGATGGCGGTTCTATTTTAACCTCTACGGCTCTTGCCAAGAACAGAAAAAAAATCTCATGGTATAATTGAAGCAACGAGATGGTGATGCTGATACTAAAGACTGTTCAACGTGTTTCAATGACTGTCATAGTCGTTTCGAATTGCTATAACAAATGTGTTTCGTGGTGCTGAGTTTGTTAGTGCCATTACTTTTATCTAAACCGTTGTAATATAAGTAACATTAAAGATTCAGTTACTTTGGTATCTGAAGTCATTTTTTTTTTCTGCGTGCAAATGTCATTTTATCATCAGTACTTTGGGGCTAGATATTTCAAAACTCTCTCTTCTCTCTCTCAATATATTTTAAAAAAATTTTTAGAGATATAAGCTGATATTTTCAAGAAAAACTGCAGTTCGTGTATTAAGGTAATAAAGAAACACTTTTAAAGCTTGAAGTAATTAAGATCTTATTGATCGAACTTATTTAATAAACCAAACTACAAACTTCTTGAAAATCTCATTTTATTATAAATGAATAAAGAATTATTTTCAGTAATTCTCACAGTAATACCTAGAGTAATCTATATTCTTTTTAAAATAAATTAATTTCTAAAATATTATTGAAATGAAAGATATATTTAAAAGAAATAATAAGTTATATATATTAATAGCACATTTACTAGAATATTATAATGGTAATTCGAATGCTTTTCCTAATCTAAACATTTGCTATAAAGTTATCTACGATCTATGTCTTACGTTTTATTATCTCCAATTATATATATTTAATAAAAGAGATATTATAATATAAATTATTATTAACCTTATATTAATTATTAACATTATTATATTAATTATTATTAATACTATATTTTTTAATTATTTACAGCATTATATTAATTGAAACATTGAAATTGATTTTTACAATAGTATAAACCAATATTTTAAATATACTAAATTATACTAAATATGAGAATAGTTAGTGTTTTTCATGCAATCATTGGATAAATTTTACAAGTTTTTTCTGGATTTGACTTTCATTCTAACTACCAGGAAAATTTACAGAACTGTATTGTTTTGCATTAAGAATATTTTATATCTATATATATGTTCACAACAATACGTTATATTTAAAAATTTAAAACAATTATTTTTTCATTTATAAATTTTTATTTATGTGTTAAATCCAGAGATCTTATTTTTAACTTTTGTGTGTGTACTAAGATCTTAGAATAATATCTTTCAATAATTCAATAATAAGTATACATAGATAGATTGTAATGATAGGAAGAGTTGTGATTTATTTTGTTTCTTAAGATTTAGATGAATTGTGAACTAAATTTTGTATAATTTTTAAGAATACTTCCAGCAATGTCTTAGATTAATTATATTACTTATTGAATCTAAAGAAGAGGAATTTTGATTTTTTTTTGTTTTGGAAATTAAATATTAATCGGCACCAACATGTTTTCTTTCAAAATTACGCTTACATTAAAAATACTTCGTAATATTTTCAATATTATTTATTTCATTTATTTATTCATCAAATAACTGACCATTGACCATCAAGTCATTAGACAATGAGCTCTCCAATAGTTTTTTACAATACAGTCTAACGTGCAGAGCACACATGTAATTGAGCAGCGTTCATGACTAATCCAGAATCATACAAAACACATAAAAGAGCGGCGGTCTTCACCAAAGGACCCACTTCACTTTGGAAACGAGTAACTTCTCAACGGTCAAGCAGTTTCTCGAGGGAAGTATCCCAGAGGGGACACTCCTACCCCCAGAGGGGGCTGATGTTCTAAGGAACGTCAACCTCTGACCTTCCTTAATATAGCCGACAGTAAGGTGCCGGCGTGGTTCCCACGCTTGGCTCTGGTTTCAAATTACACCGCACGAATGGGGACTTGGACGAATAGTAGAATGGTTTTCCCAAACACGTCCAAACAGAAGTGACTCAAAATCACGTGTCACTTTCGTGAACGGGCGTATTCCACCTTTAAAGAGACCCTCGAATTGCTAGAAAAGACAGAGTGATACCAACACTGACACCATAGACTTCGTTACAATTTTCTGATCCCAACAGCCTTACCAGCACCTGGGCCCCAACATTTCTCAGCTCGTTTTGACACCGCCTTCAACAAGGAGAATTACACGGCATTAGCAGCGAATTCAACAACGCTATTCTTAATAGATCCCGGTGTATTAAAATATAATCTTCCCTGCATTAGCACCCCGGCAAAATTAAAACAGTCAAATTAAAACGAAATAAATGAACCCAAAGGCAGTAATGTCCAGTCAATAGTCTAAACTTAGCCACGGCAGTTGCACGAGGAGAGTCCGACACACAGTCAGGTTTTAATAACACCTCCTAAGGTTTATTTTTAGTAGCGCTGGTAGCTGCTCTACGAAAACATTTTTATAGATCTTATAAATTTCAAGTTTAGCACAGTGAAGAGGTAGGTTTGTGGAAGACCATTGGAGAATATCCGCGTCTCTTTTTGCCAAGAGGTAGGTCATCTCATTTCCACAAAGACCATATTGGGATGGTACCCACTGGACTTTCAAGATTATGAAGTAATATTTAATAAATATATACACACACACAATCAGAATCTAATAATTATTCTAATATTTTTCATACTTAATATGCATTACAAAGTCGTAAGGGTTTCATATTTTTGCTGAGGGACGTTAAGAAAAAAAATATTTCTCCAGATAGTTTCACACTAGCAGTACATTATAATAATACAAATTTTCTTATGTTTGGAATAGAATAACAATCGACATCTTGTATCACAATCAGTAAGTAATTGAAAAAATATTGTTGTAATATAACATATTAGTATGGATAAAACCTTGCTTACAACTCGAATAAAGTATATAAATCAATTGTAGAAAAGTGCATGCTGTAGAAATATAAAACGATTACATTGTTTCAAATATTTGAAAAGATGTTTTTAAATATATTCATATGATTTGACAATAATACGTGTATCGATGAATATATATTATTTTTTCATTATAATAAGCGCTTAATAGATGCGTTCGTCCTAAAACGGGAAAATAAAAAAAGGAATTTAGCAAGTGTTACTAGTTGCATTTTACATTTGTTCGCATTTATAGATGTAATAAAATATTTATAATTGGAAATAATATTAAATATTCCTTTAATAAGAGTTTTACGATTTGATGCTTATATATTTAACAAAGCAGAGTGGTTTTTCCTCGTACTTGGAAATTGTTAATATACTCATTTTAACGCGTCTGCGTAACATTTAAATCCGTTTTTCATAATGATTTTTTTATTTCTGTTCTTAAATGCAAAACAAAATAAATTTTTGCCGTCAAATTAAATGAATTTTCATTAAATTGACTGCTTTGAAATTGCAAAGTTTTGAAATAGTGTTATTTACACATTTTTTTCCACTTTCAAATTGTATTTTCTCACAGCTGTAATCTATACAAAAATGATAAATTTTAAGCAAAATACAAATTTAAAAATACAATCAATATTTAATAGAATCATCTGTCTTTATCAAGGCATTGTAAAATTTATATAGGCATATTAAATTATTTTAAAAGCTAAAATAAGGTTTTATTCTGCAACTTTTTAAGAAAACTTTAGTCAAAATAATAATTAAAAGTACATTTAAACGCTACATTCATTGAGAGAAATAGAACCAACATCTTATTCGTACAACATGCAATTCTAAAATGAAGAGTCTAAATACATTGCGGATGAAGGAATGAAAAGAATATATTCCAATATTTTTCGTTATAAATGATGTATAAAAGATTTTATTGATATACAAAAAATCATATATAGGTATAGTTTTAAGCAATGGAACAATGTAAAACAAATCTGTAGATAATCAAACATTATATTTTCAAGTATAATTTTTAATACATGTTCATTTTCTTTTAATTATTCAAATTTTCTACGAAGTAGGGGGAAAAAAGCTGATATTTTTCTTCAAGAACAATTTATATCCGTTTTTTTCCAGGAAGTATAAGATTTATGTGCAACATTTTTGTAACATTTTTCGATAGATGTTTTGTATGATGTTCAAAATCAGCAACAATTTATTTTTTCATCACCTTCTTTATTCAGTTGATTGATTTTACGTTTGCTGCTGTCTCATCGTATATTATTAAAATTAATTATATCCTTGAGTAGAAACATTCATGCTCTTAAAACTAAAAAAATAAGCTTTCCTATTTCGAAACACATGTTTAAAGTTTTTATCTTCTTTCAATCTTATCTCACATCGTGTTTACAAGAATTTTTTTTTTTCCAATTGAGCTTTTAATATTAAATTTGAAACAAATTTCTTTTATATTACTAGTATAATATCAACACTAACCATTAATAAATAAGTATTATATTACTCATTAAATATATTAAAACTTTTATTCCTATTTTAGTTATACAATGATGGATCATACTCTATTTCGTATTCCGATTTGTGATAAATACACTTCAATGGTAGCAAGAGACATAATTAACCCAAAATAATAAGATCGAAAAAAAACTTTCATCATATAATTAAATAAATAATTAAATAAGTAGGATGGTTTAATTGAAGCTAGAATCTCAGTGCCAATAATAATATTAATAATATATTTATATTTAGTAATCTGTAAGCAAAAGACATTACAACGGGATCTCGTTATATTAATCAACACTGGTCTTGGCCTTGGCTGGACTCTATTTCACAATTATGTCTATCTTTTCTCCTATACTTCTATTTAAGTAATAATGTTAATTTGCTGGTATCACGGTCCTTTCATAATGCAGGGTTCTAACACCAATTATCGTAGAAAGCATCCCCAGAAGTTAGTTAAGCATATGTTCCTAAGCACATGTTATAAATTTATTATCTATTTTTTCTCTATAGTTATCATATCTAAAAAAACACTTTTTAAATTTCATACTTAAGAATATAGAATTCGCCCTCGTGCACTTGTGTAAACCTTACACATATTTGTTGTTATTGTTATTTGAGGATTCTATCTCACTCAGTCACATATAACAAGAAATAGTATACTTCTTCTATAAGGTAAAGGTCGATGGCAATCATAATATAAATTTTACAACTTGGATTTTCGATTCGCATGTACTGTTCACGGCTAAAGAAAGTATGAATAAAATTTTTATTTACTGATTTTACATTTTCTTTATAAAGATTATATTGGTAACCTTTTATTATTTACTTTTTTCTAATTACTATGATTTTAATTTTTGAAGCTTTTCCATTATGTTACTACTTTTTTAATTATTGACAATTCTGATATCCAAGTTGTTGAACAAATACATTATATATATATATAAATATGTACACAATCTTCATGGCAAGGTAGACTACCTAATTTATGTTTACATTTTTATGGGGGGGAACAGCATAATGATGCACAAACAGATAGTATACACAACCCAAATTCTATAACTGGAACTCAAGCGAAAAAACAATAGAGAATCTCTCTTTTCCAGTGTATACTGTAAACACGCTTTTCACAATAGCCACCAACAAACGTTAAACTTACCACGTGTGTTCTGCAGCAAACCATCGTGGATCTGAACTTAACGTTTTCGACGTTATTCACAAAGGAATGGGAATTAACAAGGTGGGGTGTCAAAAATTCATACTTATGACATCTGGGCACCTGATAGTTGACACACCACCAAGTCCTATTTCGTACTAATAGCATTTCTTGAACAGTTTTTCCCACGAATTACGTACGACTGTCTGATACACCCATACCTGCTGCCAAGTCACATGGGCAGACATTTGTACCTTGTGTTTCGAGAGATATTTAGCCAAAATTGCTTAAAGTGTACTAAGGGGCATCACTCGACATTTGTGGCTACAAAATAAAAGGACATCCATGGATTGCAGAGTGAATGTCTGTTTATCGTTTTAAATAGCATATATCCTGAAAAATGAATTAGATGTTATGAACCAATTAACTAGATGGTCCACTCATTTGAATTTGCTGTATAATGCCCTTGCAAAATATTTCATTGGCGTATTTCCATTTTGTCTCTGTCTGTTTTGTTCTCCATTTTCTCATGGGCAATACGTGTTTCTCTCTAATGCTTCACTGCTTGAGTTCCAACTACGAATTGAAGAATGTTGGTGGATGAATCTCTTATTTTTTACTACCATATATATATATATAACATTTGACCATATCTTCTAGTGTGTATTTATATACTGTTAGCCATTACAAACTGCAACAGAATGAAGAAGGTCGGATACAAGCGATCAACTCGCATGAAAGGAAGACGGTACTAGGATTTACAAATAATTAGAATTTAAGCACTATAAAATGATGTCGGGGGAATACGCTTATTTCAGACTCTATATAAAATAAAATTCATTTACCAGAAATTGCCACTTCTCAATCGGAAATTGCATTTGAATGTTGTATGGTTGTGAGAAAGATTGTATTATGTCTCGTGTAAATGAAAGAAATGGCTATTAGCATGCGTATCGGAAATCAATAACGGCAGGATTGTGATCTACCAATAATGTGGTTTGTCAATCCGTGATATTGCTGATCGGAATACAACCTTTGTCAGAAGAATATTAAATCTATGGGTTCAGGTGTGATAGTGAACACCAAGCAGGATTTCAACGGCACCAAGCTACTAATGCCCAAGGGGTCAGGCATGCTTTCAAGTCGTCCTTGGAAGATCGTAAAGCCTCTTTACAGGATTTGAGTCAGGAAGTTACTTTCTTTGAAGCACGATGTTTCCACACAGACTGTCGAATACTAGAGCTGCACATACTGTCTGCATTGTGACAATTATTGCGACGTCCCTTGAAACTGACTGCAGCATAAAGATGCTCATTGACAGTGGCGCATCCAATAGCAAGATTGGATACAGGTGTTACACTGCAAGTCAGACGAGTCTCAGATCTGCAAATAACATTACATAGGCTAAATCGGTATCTGGAGACTTGGAGGTGAACATACATGACTTAATTGCGTTCTATATCGTAAATTGAACCCAGCATTTGGAGCAATGATATGAGCACATATTGGGAACCCGACACGCATACCTGTTCTCCGTATAGTTGGCAATTTAAGCAACCAGTATTGCATTTAATGATCTGAAGACTGGTGGTTGTGCACCAACTTCGAGGAATCCAAAACGTCATATTTCAACAATATAACCTAATGCCGAATAATTTCCATAGTATTTTGACCTACATCGGCACTGGCGGTATTCGATTTTTGCCTGCACGCTCTCAAGTACTCTCAGCCATTGAATGTGTCTGGATATGTCTTGCAGACAGACTGATCCAAATCTTACAATTAATGAAGACTGTCTAAGACTTGAAGTCCAATGTAATGACTTGTTACCCAAGTCTAAATTAACTTAATGCCTAACCAAGTTAGAACCGTTTAAACTGTTACAGGAAAAAGTGTGCTCCAGACCCTGTATATCCCTAAATTGCCAAAAAATTTAATCATGCTTTCTTCGTGCTTTGTGTTGTAAATGTGCAATAAGTAAATTTTTTCTACTTGTTTTTCTTAATGATGTTGCAATTTTAATGGCCAATGGTGTATACATTGAAATAAAAACTAATTTTTTTACTTACATATTTATGGTTAGGATTTAATCACTATCCACAATATTTGGAGAAGCTCATCTTCTTTATAAACAGACACTTAGACCTATAATAAAAACAAGAATATTTAAAATCATGCAAACACTAAATTATGAGAAAATCCCTCAGATAAAGGGAAAACTTCAGATTTTCATTTGCATTTGAATAATTTAGCTTAATATTGTTTAGCTATAGAAGCATCCTATAACTTTTTATCCTTTTTTTAACATATATTTTTCCACAGCATAAATTCAGTTTTATAATACACTCTACTTAACTCTAAATAAAAGAAACTACTGGAGACAAACATCCTATAATGTTTTATTATTTTATTTTAACATGTATTTTTCCAAAATATATATTCAGTTTAATAATACAATCTACGTAATTCTAAATAAAAGGCTCTACTGGACACATAACAAGATATCGAGCAATTTAGTTTCGAAACTCTGTAAATATGTCAATACATTAATTTAATAGAGTGGAAGAGATTAAGTTGGTAAAATTTAGATTGAAGATTCCACATTAAATATCCCTAATGCATTTTATTTTCATTTAAATTTATCTCAGCGGAATTATTTGCGATGTTGAATATCATTTGCTAGATTCCCCTGTTTTAATTACATTGATACATTTGCAAATATTGGAATAACTAAATGTGTCTCTAAGTGTCAGTTGGGTACTTCCTATTTCCGGTTGACTCCTTTGGTATGAAGTTAGATAAATAAATTATTTTTAAGACTTCAAATACCTTCGCTTCAAAGGAGAGAATCAAAGAAAGAAGTAAGAAGTGTAAGCTTTTTTATTTTACGTATTGTAACCGAAAATAATACATTAAACAACGAAAATTCAAAATAAAGAAGAAAATACGGAAAAATATGTCTAATATGCAAAATATATAAAAAGAAAGATTATATAAAATTTTTCGTTTCCGTAGCAATCAAAATATGCTTTAAAAAAAAGCATTATTTTTCTTCTTCAAAAGTAAAAAAACAGTTTCATAAATCTAAATTTATTATTAAATTTCATTCCTAAAATATTTTTAAAATATTTTTCAGATCATCATTGAAGTATTGAAAAATTCAACAACACACACATAAAAAGCCTGATCCGATATAAGATTAAAAAAAATAGTTGAAATAGTTTTGAGTATTTTAATCGTTTTTTTTTTTGTTGCGTAAATGCAAAAAGAAAGTTGATGCATATATTGCGTGACAATTTACGAATCTTGTATCAAAGATGTTTTGATTTTCATTCGATCATTTTACCTTTACCACACACGTATGTTCTTATATCGATTAAGAAGAAAAGAAAAATTGGTTATAGAGCGTGTATTTATCAATTAAGACCCATTAGCATTATTTAGTATTGACTTCACCATGCGTACGATTTTAAACTCATAATGTAAGCATTTTAAATTGAATTAAAATAAAAAAAATGTATATTTTTATATTCGGTTAAAATATATATATATATATATATATATATTTATGAAAATTAGTTAAAATTTTTTAAATTTAATATTACTCAAGTATTTGATATTTATTTGTATCCACCTTGATGTGTTTTGTCAAATTCCATATGATACAATACACTAAATACGTATTGTACAAAAGCATAAACAAAAATTTCGTTTTATACGTTTTATTTAAAACAGAATGAGTTATCAAGCAGAGCTTTTACAATTTAAGGGAAAAATTACAGATCCATTTATTGCATAATGTTGTTTTTAAAGTGTTCGAAACAACCTTTGGAAGAATAGAAAAACTTTTATTTAGAAGTTGTATACTATACATTTTGGGTATATTTTATCTTTGAGAAGAAATATTATCTTAAAGCTTCTATTTATTAGCAAACATTATTTAAAAGAATACATATCATTTTTAAATACTTATTTAAAAAAAAAACTTTTCAATATGAAATATTTACTTAAAATAAAGCATTAAAAATAAAAATAATTAATATTTGGAAAAACAACGATTTTTAAAAATCGTATGCCCTTAAAAACAAAATTAAATATAAAGGATTTTTAATTCAAAAATTAACCTCATTTAATTTTTTACTTTAACTCACAGCTTATTTAGATGTCATTACAAATTAATTAAAAATTTTCAAATTTATTATAAATCATTATTGTTTTATTAAATTGTAAATTGTTTGTTTTGTAGATGTGACATAATTTTCTTTAAGATTATTTGGAATTTAATTGCCAACTACAATTAAAAGTATACAAAGTTTGAGTTACGGTGCGGTAATTGTTACTGATGGCTTTGAAATATAAATTTTAAGTTTTCCATACGCGTTACAAAATGTCATATTTGACGTGATATATGAAACGTGAGTAAATTTCTAAGAACAACTAGCAAACTTAATTAAAACAACGGATTTATCTTTGAAATTTATAGCCTACACAAGATTACAAAATATCCTGATCTGAGCTAACCTCCATTAATAAGCACATGTGTGAATATGTATATTTTCAAAGAATTCAAAGGAACTATTTAAATAAATTCTACACGATATGTAGTTTTCACATATCATTGTTATTTATTTATTTATTTATCGCTACTTTAAGGCTATTAAAGTGTATCAAAACTAGTTATCTGGGAACATATTAAACTAATAAATTAATAATGTCAAAATTAGAATACATGATTTTAAAATGTAGTATATAGTTATCTTACGGGAATTTTGTAAAAAATAAAAAATGAATATAGTTTTATGCCACTTATATAATTTGGGAAGATCAGATTTTTGCAAATCTAAGAAGCAATCACATATATTCTCTTCGAATAATCAAATAATATAAAAACATGTTTTATGAGTAAAAAATGTATTTTCAATGTTTTTATAAAAGACATTCATTTAAAATAGATCACCATAAATTTGTAGAACCAATCCTGAAGTTTTATGTTTAAGTATAATTACAGAAAGAATTATTCATATGTAGAAAAAAACTCATTTAATATAGTACATTTTTACTACATTTGTGATTATATAATTTTCAAACAATTCGTCCTAAAATGAAATTTTAAAAAAAATAAACACAATGAAACATAAGAAGAGAATAAAAAGGTAAAAAGCAAGAAGAAAAACTAATGGACTTCTGCAAGCTATTCTAAGAAAATATTGTATAGCTGAATGAAACGGATATAAAAAATAAAGTACAATTGAAAATATTAAAACACGTGAACTGAGATGAAATTGACAGCTTTTAAAATAAAATAAAAAATTGCATACATTATTACATTGGCTCTTGAATACATATTTGAAACCTAATACATCTAAATATATACTCAAAAACAGAACAAATATTAATTTATTAGAAACATCTATTAATTTTGATTTTTTTTTAGTTATATAAAAAATTCATTTACGCTTTCTTAAGGAATTATAAAAAGAAATTTTTTTTTAAAAAATTTAGATTGATGTCAACTTAATAAAGATAATAGATCTAAAAAGTTACTACAAATGATTTAATATATTCCTTTGTAACAGGTCACTAAATTTTGAAAAATGAAACGAAATTTATTTCGCGTTTAACCCTTCCACTGTTTTGCCTACACTATGTTCGGGACGCTACTGATTTGCTCGGACGCCGTATGGACATTCTCACTTTTCTATCATTTTTACGGTTTCACCCACATTTTTTCAAATGTTAACATCAAAATAGTTGTAAAGACGCCAATAGTTTTTCAGTAAAAGAGGTTAAGAAAATGTAATAAACCCACAATAAATGTACGTTTTTTTTACATTTACAGCCTAGAATGTAGCTTCCCTGTTAAGCATTCATGTAGGAAAAAAGGTCAACTTTTGCAACGAAAAAATACTATTATTTTCATTAAAGTTCAAAAAATTATCCTAAATGCTGAAAAATACTAAAAATTTTAATTTTAATAACATTTTCCTACTTAAAATTGTAAACTAAATGAAAAAAATGATACAAAAATGTAACCTTAAATCTAATTCTGTAAAAAAATGAAACAGTTAAAGGGTTAAGAAACGACTTAAAATGTTACATAATTTTATGTAATAAGTTAAGTTTAAATGTATACAAATTTAAGGATATTTGTATATTCATAAAGAAATTTATTTTTTGTTTCTGCATTTGTAATCAAAAAAGAATTTTGTAAAGATTAATATTCAACACTTATATATTTCTTTTACAAATTCATACACTAACATTAAATTACATGACAAGAAATGGAATCAGAAATTAGATAGTATCCATGCAATATTCATTTAAAAACTACACATAAAATCTCAGAAGCATTAAATATTTAAGGGAATATTTAAAGACACAGTTATATCATGGCTGATAAGCAAAACGCACTTCCTACCCCTACTAGAATATTTTAGGAAATAAAAGGTATGTTAAAATTGTTGCAAGTAGGTGGAAAAGCAAAGCATTTAAAGTGAAGACGTTTTATAATATTATTTTCTAGATAAATATGAAACCAGTTCCACGGTATAATAAATTTTTATGCCTTTTTAGCAAGATAAAGTACTTCTAGATCGTAAAATTTGTGCCATATGATACAGTGTCTGTATGCTACTGCAGAAAATATGCTAATATTTGGTTTGCAAGAACTGATAAAAATTTTACGAGCGCAGAAACTTTATGATTGCTAAATAGGTAGAGATTTTACTAAATATGAAAGAAGAGATAGCGGCTATGAACAAGAAAACTGTTTAGGATGATGGTCCAAAAAGAATCTATGATATGTATGTTATGAAGTTTTAGCAGTTGTATACGTTCATAGGCTGAAATCGATGTAGAGCTTAAGCAAATTATAGAATTAGTGTTTAGGTCTTTTAATTGCTTTTTTCTCTAAATTCTTGTTTATATAATACATTTGGCTGAATTTATATAAAAATATTAATATATTTAACACAACAAATATATTAATAATTTTATGTGAATTAAAAGTAGCATATAGAAAATTAAATTGAGCATGGAAAATTAAAATAAGCTTAGAAAATTAGCAAAAAATGTTAAAATGCTGAAATAACTTTAATTTATGTAAAATATACAATATAATATGTAATAAAAATATATAATTTTAATACTTGAAAAATATGTTACTAAATAAACTTAAAATATTCTGGTCATAGATTTTAAATTCCATTAATTTTTAGATGACTATAGCACATTTGCAAGTTATTACTTTATACACATGGAAACGTCAATATATCCCAAATCTAATATTGAAACCTCTAATATAGAAGCCATTTTTAGTCTGTAATAATTTTCAAAAACTATCTTTATAAAATCAGTTACATTAAAGTTTGTAGTTTTAATATTTTTAGTGGAAAAACGTTAATGATAATTTAGATTATTAGGAAATATGACATTGCATCATTATTATGAAAAATAACGTGGTGAAATGAGCATTTAATATACGCCAAAAAGTTTTTTATTCAAAAGGATATGAATTAAATATGCGGAAGGATACAAAAGTTTTTAAAGTCCTTTAAGAATGAAAAAATATTACATAATGAATTTTAAATTTAGACAAAATGGGTATAGCCATATAAATTCTTTATATGTCTGATTTATCCATTTAGTATTAAAATATGCAAAATAAAACAGCTTTGAAGTTGACAGTGTATATATATAAACTGTAAAATAACTTTTATATAAAACAAAACTAGGTTTAAGAAATATCGGTTGTACTGAAATAAAAATAAAGCTTCAAAATTTAAATAACTTCTTATTTGTTGTTTTTTAATACAGTTCATTTTTGAACAATGATTGTATGTTTAAATAGTAATTTGCTTAGGGTTTAATCTAACGCTGTATCATATTATGCATATATGTCTAAGTCTTATACATAAATAAAACCAATGCACGATTTGTATTCATTTTAATTATTATTAATACTTAAATTATTCAGCATTATTATACTTCATTTGAAAAAATTCACTATAAAGAAAATATGTTAATTTTTATGGCTTTATATTTATTTAAAATTACTAAACTACAATAAATTTATAATTTTTCCGTTAAAATCATGCTTTAATTATCTAAATACACGTATTTTATCCAAAATACATACTTTTTTAAAAACTCAGTATCATAATTTATGAAGAAATAAGAAAAATTGTATGAACTGATTTCTGGGTAAGTAAAAACTTAAACAAAATTAAAATACTTCAAATGATTTTCGAGCATATCAAAGTTAGTACGATTATTTAAATAAATTTCAAATACATACATTACAATACTAATATCTATCAGTATATAAAGTTGACTTCGTAATAGTTTTACATTATTGATGTATAACTTTAAAATAATGTTGAAATAACTCATACCAAATTTAAATTCCTTTGTATGTCTTAAACATACGAAGAAGTTTAAAGAAACTATTAATAAAAGCATCACTTTTAATCTAAACGTGATAAAATGTATTTATAATTTTGGAAAGGAATACAGTCAATTCTTTTTTTAAAAAATTAGTTCTAATATGAAAAATGGGATGCTAGTTACTGATTTTTTTTTGTTCTGAGCAAGAACAAAATAAGGAAAGTCAAATGCGAATTTAATAGAGATGACAAATTTAATACATGTCAAGATGTTCAAAGTTTAGCTTAAAAATATAACAGATTTCATTTTCGTTTATGTTGTCAGGACGTGACGAACATTTTCTCCAGATATTGAATGAAAAATATTTTTTCTTATAACTATTAAATGCAGTTTAACTTTTTTCTCGACACGTCTGGCTGTATTAACACTTCAATAGTTTAGAGCAAATAAAAATATAGCATCTTACATGAAAAAATGAAAATTCTCTTTCGTCACAATTCATTTCTTTTGTATTCTCTCGATATATCTTAAAGAAAAATTGTAATAAATAAATTTAAGATTTTGTTCTTCCTTCAATTAAATTTATATTATTTTAATATAAAGTAAGTTAAAATATTACTTAACAGATATTTATACAGATAAGTTACATATATATAAAATATAATCCCTTTACAAAAAACTGAATACCATTAAAAAGAATTAATAATGCGAAGTAATTTTTACGCAAACCTGTTTACCGTTCTTAAACAAGAAAAAATACGAACAAAGTAATACGTTAAATTAAATCGATTATAACATTATAAGTTGTATGATACTGATTCATTTTTTAAAAAAAATAATAAACATTTCAAAACGAATAAGAAAAGAATTTTCAAAAATTATCTCATTTAACTTTTATTCTCAAAGGTGTTTTTTTTCTCCTTATTATATTATGCATATACAAAATGACAAAGCACAGTACTTAAAGATTGAGAAGTTATGGAGAGCAAGTAATAAGAGTAACCAAAAGTTTTAAATCTTCATCACAGTCAAAGAATGAGTACCTTCGTAAAACCAAATTCAATAAGCTTAATTTTAAACAATTTATAAGATTAGTTTAAAGCGGGGGTATTAAACCCGTTGTCCGCGGACCAGGAATGGTTAACTAAAGGCATTTTAGGGGCCCTTCATTTGAATCTGAGGCAAAATTCTGTAAAAATTGCCTTTTCTGCTTTTTGTCTTAGACGTTTCTTCAGAGTGTTTCATTTTGATAATCAACAGAAGTCTAATTGCATGTGAAAAGGAAGTTTCCTCAAACACTTCGTTTTGAATAATCTAAGGAATTCTTCAATTTCTTTGTTCTTTAAAATTTTGTGCTGTGTGGATTTCAGTGCTTCAAATTCGTATATTTAGTCCTTTTAAGTTCGTAAAATAATAATTTCTTAGAATTCTATTACGTTATGTTTTTATAATTGATTTGCATTCATAATTAAGTTTTAATCAGTTAATGTTTGATTTGGTATATTTTGGTATATTTATTTGATTTTGTATATTTAGTTATATTTATTTGATGCGGCATATTTATTTGATTTGGTATATTTAATTGATTTCTTACATTTCCGTATATTTATTTTAAAATTACATTGATTTCCTTTCCCTATATAATAATTTAAATTGTGATTGTTTGTTTATATGTAAAACTTTTTGTGATACTGTTTTTCAGTGTAAATTTTTATTTCATTTAATCTATTTGAAAAAATTTAATGCATTTACGAGGAGGTAAAAAAAAAATGACGGAAACAAGTGATAAATGAAAAACTCAAACTTCTGAAAACCACTTTAATCAACAGATTCAATTAATATATTTTGATCCAAATAATTCCATGCAAGTAATTGCATGGTTAAAATACTTCAATCTGGAGTTTTCTTGGAAAATTAAAAATATACCTAACTATTTAAAAAACAGTGCCTTAACGTATTACATTAATTATTATGATAAAATTAACAATTGTGGGGAATTTACTTGTTTCTTAACCGAAAAAAATATCTTATCCCCGTCAATAACTAGTTTAAGTGATTTCACGCAAAAAACTTTTAATGAAAACGAAATTGCTCAATACTTCCAGGAAAAATTGGAAATTGGCAGACAATTACACTTAGCCACATCTATGATATTATAAGAATTAACAGATGGATTGCCCATTAGTTTAAGGCATTTACTTTCTATAAATCTTATAGTAACAAAACAGAAGGGTTAATAACTGCGACCAAATTATTAAAAATTCAAAACAGTGAACAGAACAAAGGGGAAAAAGTAGTAATTGTAGAACCCTAATATTTAATGCTCCTATGGAAAACTATCATAATTGGAAACCTAGACAGTTCAGGCTAAATAAGTTAGCACAAAGCCATATATATATACCATATATATACATATATATATAATACCAATATTTTACACCAGTGATATGAATTCTAATATCATTAGTATTCAAATATTAGTGAATGAATACTAACTTTATTGCGGTTGAATGAGAAAGAGGAAGTGTTAAACGTTGCACCATAAAGAAGAAGATACTGGCGACCTCCATACAATTTTGAACCTCGATCAAATGAAGAGGACGACACCTGAGATGGCACCTCGTTCTAATAATTAGCGCACCACACCAGCAAGAGGACATTGAGCCTGGAAAGATTTCACGTGCATCTACCGCACTCTGCTTAGCGGATCTTCAGAGGCACTGGACTCTAAATCACGTCCAACTCCAGAACTCATAGAAATTTAATTGGTGTCAATGTCATATAATTTTTTTTTTTTTTTGTTAAGTTGCATAAAGAATGAAATAATTCTGAGATAATCTATATTTCTGCTAATATAGATTATCTTAGAAATTACATTGTAGAAACCTTGCAATTTTTTTATATATATATTTGCAAGGTTTCTACAAATTAGTTGAGCAAAAAGAATGATTTATTGTCCATCAGTTCTTGCTTCCGATTGGTCAGCATACTTCCTTCGATCAAATTAATTGCAGCGTAGATTCTTGATTGCAGTTCAGGAATGAATGTAGAAAATGAAGGATTGTACATTTGATCCTTTATAAAACCTCTTACACTGAGAACCAGTGGAGATCGTGAGGACCATTAAATAACACTTCCACGATCAATCTGGTATCTCAGCATTGAAGTAAGATGTAACGTCGTTGTGGCAGTGATTAGGCGTTCCATCCTGTTGAAAAATGTGAACTCCTGGCATATATATATATTTTTTTAAAATTGGCATAAACAAAATCTGTAGCATGTCCAGTTAAATAAAATTCACTGCACAAAGCTGGTTTACTTTGAAACTATCATATGTATATATATGTATCAGACCTCAAATTCTTATATTATGACACCTAACGTTCTCTATGAATAAACTGAGGATACATTCCTACTACTCTGACTTAAAGTCAATATAAATTTAACCCGATAGGTTTTAAAGTCAATTGGGCTAATTTCATTTGATATTCAGAAAGTTCAGAACTCTTACGAAGCTACGTAAGATTTATGTAAACAGCTTGTATATATATATATATATAGAAATATATATATATATATATATATATATATATATTATAAAAAATATATATATATATATAGAAATATATATATATATATATATAGAAATATATATATATATATTATATAGAAATATATATATATATATATATAGAATATATATATATATATATAGAAATATATATATATATATAATATAGAAATATATATAAATATATATATATATATATATATATATATATATAGAAATAATATTATGACAAATAATAAAAAACAATACTTAAAAACTTGATTATACAAAAATAATAGCATAAATAAAACATGTCTATAAAAAAAAGGAAATAATTTTGTAACTAATGATAGATAATAAATAGTAAAAGGTAAAATTATATACAATAGCCACATTAGAATTTACCATTTGTACTTTTTTATTTATGGCTGCAATGGGCCTAAATATAGAAGAAATTTTTGAATCACTGTTGTTTTTTCATTATAATATATATATATATATATATATATATATTGTGTGTGTGTGTGTGTGGTGTGTGTGTGTGTGTGTGTTGTAGTTACTACTGTATTACTGCATTTGATTTGCAGCCCTTTATTTTCATTTTTATTATTCGAGAATTGAATTTTGTTAAGTTAAGATCTTAATGTCAGTTTATTGTTTGTTTCAATATGTATATGTTTGTACAATTTTACAATAGCCATTCATTTCAGTTCATGTCTTATTATTAGTCTTTGGGATTGTACCGACGTTTGGATTCGTTATTCTTCCTAAGTTTTTTTTCTTCACTTTCTAGTGCACGAAAATTGCAAAATATTCTGATGGTTGGTGAAAGTTGAATTCTGAAAAGAAAGCTTAACTCCATTCAACTGTCCTAAAACAGTAACAGCACTAGAAAACATTATAGTTCTCCATTTTGGTATGTTGACTTTTTAAATATCTACTTATATTCCTATAGGTTTTATAGGTTTCTATAGGTTTTAAAATCTAGTTTCATTCACTCTTAGCTGAGTAGGAATTACAATTTTCATCTTTTATTATTTTATTTTATTATAATATATATATATAGACTTCATTTGCAGTTCAGATATTTATAAAATTTTCTTAGCATCCACTCCCCTTATCTATACATATAATTAAAATATTATAAGCAAAACAAATATTTTAGTTGGTAAATTTATTTTACGAGAGTTCAGATTTGTGAAATTCATTTGTTTAACTAGAGAAGTGTAAGGATAAACCATTCTTGCATTTTATGCCATTATAAGCAAAGCTCTGATTAAGACGAATACTTATATCAATGCATGATGAATTTAAATTTCCTTTAATATGTTTCAACTCCAATTCCTCACACGAGAATGCTAATCATATTCAAAATATATCAAGTGATTGCTTAAATTATCACCATATTTCTCAAGGGAAGTTTTAAATCGGATTGATTACATCAGCGCTTCTCAAACTGTGGGGCGCGCCCCCCTAGGGGGGGCGTGATAACCCTACAAGGGAG